>CAHIKZ030000281.1:575000-625000 GCA_903632075.3 Acanthosepion pharaonis | reverse complement strand
GCACTCGATGTTGAAAGCTTATTTACCAACGCGTCCCCGTCAGGGACACAATATTTATAATCCTAAACAACTTCTAAAACAATCTATCTCTCCCTCCATTAAAAATTCGACACAATATTAAAAAAAAACTACTCTTGATGTGCACCACAGAAGTTCCATTTTATGATCACAAAAATAACATCTACGTACAATGCTATGGTGTCTCTATGGGCTCCATCCTTGGGCCAACATTCAGCAATTTTTTTATATGACTAATTTAGAAAATAATGTATTTAATACAACAAAAAGAAACTCCATTTATCTAAAATATGTAGATGACATTCTAATGTTAGTCAAGGACATAGACGAAATCCATAAATTACATGAAAACTTTCAATAAAACTCTGTATTTAAGTTCACATATGAACTTAACAAGGACAAAAAATCCCGTTCCTCGATGTATTAATAGGCAGTAAGAATAATAATACATTTACTACCTCTCCTTATAAAAGAAAACATCTAGTATAAACACATGTACACTCAAATATAAAAGTGAATGTCCTATTACAAATTAAATATACGAAACTCAACAAACCGTGCAAAATCAAATTCTTCAACAGAAAACATTTTCTATACTGAATTAAAAAATATTAAACAAATTCTCATTAATAATGGCTTCCCTAATTACATTGTTGATGAACAAATTAGACAAGCTATTAGGAATATTAACATGAATAAAAATGAATACAGTACATTATCAAATAGTTTTAAATATATATGAAATTACTATATGGTATTCCAACTGTAAGCAGGAAGAAAAGATTCTAAAAAAAAAACCCAAAAACTCATAAACACTAATAAAGAGTGTCCCAAAACTTGGATCGATTTAAATATGAATAAGTTTAAGCGTCTAATGATTTGTTTGATTTTTTTCAGATTTAACAAATTAAGTCTCAGTTTTAACCATGGAAAGATTAACAATCAAACAACGTGTTAAAGTTTCAAAAGAGCAATTGGAAAAATTGTTCGTAAATTCCAGAAAACTAAAAACACCCCTCGTGCTCGTTTGCGACGTTCAGCTGAAAACATTGCTGCAGTGCACGAGAATGTGGCCGAAAATCCAGACCCCACTATTCGTCATCGTGCGCAGGAATTGAACCTCTGCACAACAATGTTACATCATTTCCAATTGCACTGTCGATTGGTCGATTATGTTGACCAAAAAATCGCTAAGTGCACGTAATGCATTTCTGTTTGAACGTCCATTTTCGTACTGGGCTTCGATAACTTTAACACGTTGTTTGGTTGTTAATCTGTTAATATTACCAGCAATAAAAATTTTGTCAGCATTAAATAGACCATTGAGGTTGATATACCGTAAAAAAAAAAAAAACCAAACAATAAAGATTGGTGAGGTCATATAATGTAGTTGACGTGTGTTTATAGATGGTAAATTATTTATTAGTAATTCTTTGAAGTACTTTTCGACTTAAATTTAATTAGGGTGGTATTTGTAAAATTAATTTTATTTCCGGTTTTATTCCAGTGGATTACGAGCGTGTTAAAAGGATTGCAAAACTTAATCCCGTTTATGCTTTTAGATATTTTTCTTTCTTGTTATGCGTCGTGTCATTTCATGACGTAGGCGATCATGTCTCTCCACTTCCCCCTATGTAGCTCGCAATAAGTTTCGTCCCTCTGCCATCTCCCCCAAACCATGTTCTGTCATCTACTTGCTTAAGCCCGACAGGTATGTCATGCGTTGTTTTCCCTTGTCTCTTTCCCTCTATTCGACCCGTGAGTATCAGATTCTCCAGGCCTTCTTTTCTCATTACGTGTCCCAAAAACTTCAGCTGCCTCTTCCTGAAGTTAAGTATAATCCTTCTCCTTGTTTGCATCCTCTCCAAGACCTCATCCTTGCTCACACGCTTGGTCCATGATATCCTCAGCATCCTTCTGTAGAACCGCATCTCCGTCGCCGAGAGTCTCTTCTTCATCTTTGAGGAGACCGTCCAACATTCGCTGCCGTGAAGAAGGATAGATATCACGTAACAACTCAGTACATTTTCTGTGTAATCAAAGAAATCCATCTGTCTCGCAATACTCTGCCCAGCTTTTGGAATGCGTCCTTGGCCATCCCAATACGTCTTCGGATCTCAGTGTCGCACTTACCGTCCTCTTTCAAAACACTTCCCAGATATTTTAACTTCCACACCTGCTTGATTTTAGTGTCCCCGACATGCAAATCGCATTTCGGGGTCATCCTTTTACTGATGACCATGCATTCTGTCTTCTTGTAGTTCATGCTTAGTCCCTTCTTCTCGCTCTCCTTCGCTACCTTTTGTAGGAGGTTTTGTCATTTCTTTTCCGTGTTTGCTATCAGTACTACGCCATCTGCTATCTTTCACCTTTATAAATCTTTAAGGAGACCGTCCAACATTCGCTGCTGTAAAGATGGACAGATGTCACGTAACAGCTCAGTATTCTTTTCTTTGCTATCAAAGTAATCCTCCTGTCCAGCAGTACCCTGCTCAGCTTTTGGAATGCGTTCTTGGCCATCCCAATACGTCTACGGGTGTCAGTGTCGCATTTATCGTCCTCGGTGAAAACGTTTCCTAGAGATTTAAACTTCCGCGTCTTCTAGCGTTCCCGACCTTCAAATCGCATTTTGGGCTCATCCTTAGTAGAAAATCCTTTTTTTTTTTTCGTTTAAGCGAAGCGCATTCGTTTCCATATGATTGAATTTTGTAGAATGATAAAATTCGTAACAGAAGTCCTGGCTTAGCACATTCTATACATACAATTCAGAACTGAAACCCCTAACACAGTTCGTCGCTTATTTCAGTCTCATTTTAGCAGATCTTGCGATGGTAAACAGTAATGGCCTTGCTGTTCCTTTGGAACCACCAGCGTCGTGGTGAGGGCGAGCATGCTACATGGGCAACATCTTGTCTTCCATACCAGGCTTGGTCTTACTTTATAAATAAATGGGATCAAATTCATATACATTGATAACCGAAGAGGCCTACCAATGTGCCATACATGTATACTGTTATTAATCATCACGGTCGTCCTTGAGTTTAGAATCCAGAGGTTAGCAGTGAATATTTCGAAGACAGTAGGGAAGCGTAGTTCAGGTTAAATTGGATATTTTGGTAAAGTAGCAGAGCGTAGTTCTTCCTTCTGTTCCTCTTCGCTTGACAAGCTGGCACTGGACATTCGGAGAGAGTAAACAAAATGACCGCCTTTATACACGACGGATTGAATATTCTACGTCTTCTGATTGGTTAACCTTCTATTGGTGGACTATAAAATGAGTCAAGTCATTTGGACTAACTCACTAGTTACATAATGTATACAAAAAACTGCAACATATACAAGCTTGTTAGGAATTTTACACACTGTTCCCCTCTGTACCGCTTGCCTTCAATATATCCCGTGCATGTCATATTCTCTAAGCCTTCTTTCCTTATTTGGGTGTCCTATGAATTTCATGTCTCTTTTTGATTTTCTGCTCACCGATCAAGAAATTCAATGGACATTTCTATATTTAAATTCAACTTATACGAGGCTCGAGAGGCAATCAAGGTACAGGTATATGATTTTAATTGTTAAGGTGTATAATATGATCGAAAGAAAAGGTTACAGGGATTCGATGTTATGAGAATCGGGACGATAGACAAAATAACATCCTTGATTTGAAAAGTGTAAGAGCGTAGTTTTCAGGGAACCATCCCCGTGGGAGTCGCATCTCTTGATAAAAATCTGCTCGAGCGGGACATTCTACAAGGTGTTGCAGCAAAATCCGACACTTGACAAACAGAAAACGAAATAGGCAATAAAAACAAAAGTTGTATATGCAGAGACCCGACAGTTTATTTAGCAACAGTTAGAATTGCATACTACATTATTTTTCAATGTAACCGCCGCCGGCGTCGACGACCATCTCAAGACGAGCGCTCAAAATACCGTGGCGTTATGTATAAATCTAAGAATATTTGGTTTTGTTTGTTTTACGGCATATCAACATCTCAATTGTTTATTTACTGCCGACAAGGTTTTTATTGCTGGTAATATTTTTCCACAAATGTATTTCTGATAATATTTTTTCCTCAAAGATTTATTCCCGATAATATTTTTTTTCTTCAAAAATGTATTGCTGGTATTTTATTTTCAAAAAATATATTGCTAGTAATATTTATTTTCTTCAAAGATTTTTTGCTGGTAATAATTTATTGCTGGTAATAGTTTTTCCTCGGAAATAATTATTGCTGGTATTAAAACCTATTTTACACATTTATAGTATTTTGACCCCAGTTTGGGTGTTAAATATTTGCCCATAGGTGAGGCCCTAACAGGTGCTACCACCCCGGGTCAAGGTGAACCTGCGAACATCAGCAACTAAGAGGTGATTTCACTCTCTTCAAAACCTCTTGGTTTGGTTTGGTTTGTTTTACGGCATATAATTTTTTATGGGTTATTTAATGCCGGCAAAATTTTTATTTCTAGTAATATTTTTTCTTCAAAAATGTATAGCTGGCTATATCTTTTTTTTTTTTTTTAAATGTATTGCTGATAATAATTTTTTTACAAAGTATTTCTGGTATTAAAACCTATTTTTACACTTACATAGTGTTTTGACCCCAGTTCGGGGGTTAACTATTTACCCATAGTAGAGACCCTAACAGGTGCTACCACCCCGGGTCAGGGTGTACCTGGGAACATCAGCAATTAAGAGGTGGTTCCACGATCTTCAAAACCTCCTGATAAGAGGCCTTGCTATTGGATGTAGTTTATCGTCTTACACAGGACGCGGATGTAGTTTATATTCATAGCCAGGACGGCCATGAGTATTATCCGGTCGGCCATGTTCAGTGATTTCCTTCACTAGAGCCGTCTGTCTAGTGGCTCAGAAAGTGTTGTAAATGTTTTAAAAAGAAAACTATTTAAAATAAATTTTTATATCTGAAATGCTGGCTGTCGCATTGAATGGGCGACATTTTCACCGCTCCAATAAAGCGAGTAGTTTTTTTTTGTTTTTCTTTCTTTTTTTTTCCTTTTTCAATAGAAAGATCACGGAAATGGTGGGTTTTTTATTAGTTGATTTTCTCTTTTTATTGCATTATTATATTTTATATTTATGGGTGAATGGTTAGAATGTTCGCATTCTGACCATATAGAACCGGGTTCGAATCTCTCTATTTGTCAGGAAGAAGACAATGTTATGCAGCAGTTTTGGAAAGTGACTGAAAACCATACCACGGGTTGAATCATGCCTTTTCAGTGAAATTGGGTAGACGGAACCCTTGAGGTCCGTTCGTAGCTGTGCTAGCATGAAGTCACAAACACAAATGCGCCTGAGCGAGCGTCTGCAATAGAGATTGGTTAGCTAACCTAATAGACGGGTATCCTTGAATACGAGTGGCCAGCTATAATATATATATATATATATATATATATATATATATATATATATATATATATTATATATATATATATATATATCATGAATTGGGACCAAAAAAACATGAAACATGCGTCGACGTCGGACAGGATTATAAGATAAAGAACCATGGCATGTTGGATCTCTGTATCGCGCCAGAAGGTTTTTCTCACCTGAATCCACCTTTCAAATTTATAAATCAACCATTCGTCCTTGCGTTGAATACTGCTGCCATATATGGTCTAGTGTCTCTGCTGTTCATCTCGAGGTCCTTGACAAAATCCAGAGACGGATATGCAATGTGATAGGTCCTGATCTGGCATCTCGTCTACAGTCACTTACTCACAGACGTGTTATGGCTTCCCTCTGTCTTTTCTACAAGTATTTCCACGGCAACTAGCTATTTTCGATAGTTCCTAAACAGCAGGAATTTAAGCATGCTACTAGGTTGGCATTTCGATCCCACTGAAGAAATGGTTAAATGTAAGCGCCTCTTCTACTCCAAAAGTTTGCGACATTGGAACTCCCTTGCTCTTACTTGCTTCCCTGATAGCTATAATCTTCAAATATTCAAATTTATTGTCAATAGACATCCTCTGTTGCCTTGATCTTGTTGCCCGTCCTTCTCTTTATCCTTCCCTTAAACACCCCTCTTTACTCTTGCTCTTACCCTCTGTAACCCCTTGAGTGCTAGTGGCACTCCTGCCTTAAAAAATTAAAACGTTTATTTATTTGACATATATATATATATATATATATATATATATATATATATATATATATATTATTTACCCACTGCCCTACGCAGCATGATGTGGCACAAGACTGAGTTTTAAAGTGGAGTATCCGAGCCCGTAGCCTCAGGCAAAAATTCCCTATGCACCACGTAAAAACGGAGTCAGTTTCCTGAGTCGAGACTCTACCCTTCGGGTATGACCTCGTCAGCAGGATACCCTCTGACATTAACCAGGTATACCAGCAATCATGCATGCGTGTGATCACGAGCATATATAAATTTGCAAGTAAATATCATATTGAGCTTTTAGTGTGTAAATTACTATAAAGTAGAGCGGAGGATATTTAATCTCAGAATTCGTAGGAGAATTGACCTACAATTTCAAATTTATTCATATAGATTCCATAATATAGGTTTTAATTTAATTAGCTATTATGTTTCTCTAACTCTTCAAATGTTGAATGTATAACTAATTCTAATTTCTATTTTCCCATCTTTACACTATTTTAATTTTATTTTATAAATTATTATATTATCTTCTCTGTTCTGTCACCCATGAAATAAAGATAATTGTTTGTACGGAAGATAAGGATCTACGTACATCAAATCGTCTTTAAATTAAGTGGCAGCAGAAGAATTATCGTTCAACTTTAAAAAGGTAAGCTTAAACATTAATTCAATACTTAAATGCAGCGACCAATTTTGAGTTCTTTCGAGTTTATTGATGCCTATCGCATCTACTACTGTTTATATTGTGATGATGGCCAAACCAAGAGTCCTCCATAGGAGCTAGCTTAATATTTTTGGCCGAGCCTACAGGCTCGGAGAACCCAAGCTAAACTGTCCTTGTGCCACATGCAACCCTAGTTGGTGGGTAACTAAATATACTAGCTGGGATCTGTTCCAGCTAGACGCTCGAACTCTCTGCCTTCAAGCAGAGAGGAACCCGGACGAGGCTCAACCGAAGAGAAGAGTCTCGTTTTCGGAGGTAGACTGTCCCGATCCTGGTTATGCGGGTTCTACGGCAATTTTTTGGCTGAGCCTACGCGTTCGGATGACCCTCGTTAAACTCGGCCTTGTGCCACATCTAGCCTTGTGGAGGGGGGGGGCTAGTAAATATTAACTAGCTGGGATCTTTTCTGGTAAAATTCTCTGGCTCCGGGCAGAGAGGATCCCCAGATGAGGCTATGTCGAAGGGCAGAATCTTGTCTCGGGAAACAGTTACCCGACACCGTTTTATATGGGGTCTACAGGGAATTTTTGGCCGAGCCTACGGGCTCGGTTACCCCACATTAAATTCGGACTTGTACCACATCTGAGCGCGTGGTACGGTTGGTAGATATCCTAATGTAAAGGACTGAACAGGTGGAATAATGAAAAATGGCGGGAAAATGGCATTTTGTTATTTTTTAAATCTCAGGCTTAAAAAATGAAAAAAAAAAGTGAATATTAAAAGGAAATACGAAAAAAAACAAAACAAAACGACAAAGGATAAAACCAAAAAAATTTGGAAAAATAAAAGCAAAAAATGCAAAAGCAAGAAATAAAAGGAAAAAAAAGTGAAAGAAAAGAAAAGAGCAGTAAAATTGTGGGGTGGGGCGTACAAAGAGAGGGCAAAAAGCTGTAAATTGTTGAACTATACGATTAGCAACCGTTGTCTTTTGTGTCGAATCTTCTTTGAAAGAATAGCAGAATTCCTTAAGGACAAGACACATATACGCCACAATCGCACTCACACTTACACACAGAGAGACACACAGAGTCAAACACGCAGACGACCAAACACGAACTCACAGGGATACACACGAGCTCACATACACATATACGCATGCATACACTCAGGCAGGGACACAAACGGTGGCACACACATGTACAAACACAGGCATACACGCACAAATACACACAAGGCTATGCACGTATGCGTAAAAAACAGTACAGATGCGCCCACAATGACGCAGGCATACGTCAACGCGACCCCGTGCACCAACGGACGCGCCCGTATATATACACATATACAAAACAACGCATGCACCCACTAGCTCACGCACACTGAGAATCGATTTGGTTTGGTTTGGTTTCCGGCATATCAACCTCAATGGGTTATTTAATGCCGACAACATTTTTAGGATAGATTCGTATGAATAGAATATGTATTCTTTGGTTTAGATTGGTTTGGTTTATTTTGAATAGAATATGTATTTAATGCTTTTTAGGATTTAGAATTATGTTTGGTTTAGATTTTTGGTTTTTTTTGTTTTACGGCATATCAACCTCAATGGGTTATTTAATGCCGACAACATTTTTAGGATAGATTCGTATGAATAGAATATGTATTCTTTGGTTTAGATTGGTTTGGTTTATTTTGTTTTACGGCATATCAACCTCAATGGGTTATTTAATGCCGGCAACATTTTTAGGATAGATTCGTATGAATAGAATATGTATTCTTTGGTTTAGATTGGTTTGGTTTATTTTGTTTTACGGCATATCAACCTCAATGGGTTATTTAATGCCGACAACATTTTTAGGATAAATTCGTATGAATAGAATATGTATTCTTTGGTTTAGATTGGTTTGGTTTATTTTGTTTTACGGCATATCAACCTCAATGGGTTATTTAGTGCCGACAACATTTTTAGGATAGATTCGTATGAATAGAATATGTATTCTTTGGTTTAGATTGGTTTGGTTTATTTTGTTTTACGGCATATCAACCTCAATGGGTTATTTAATGCCGACAAGTTTTTTATTGCTGATAATATTTTGTTTTGTCAAAAATCTGTTTCTTGTAATATTTTTCCTTCAAAAATGTATTGCTGGTAATATTTTTTCAAAAAGAATTGCTGGTAATATTTTTTTTTTCAAAAATGTATTGCTAGTAATATTTATTTAAAAAAAATCATTGTTGGTAATATTTTTTTTCAAAAATGTATTGTTTGTAAGAGTCCTTTTTCTTCAAAAATTTATTGCTGGTAATAATTTTTACAAAGTATTTCTGATATTAAAACCTATTTTACACTTTCATAGTGTTTTTAGCCCAGTTTCGTGGTTAACTATTTGCCCATAGCTGGGACCCTAACAGGTACTACCACCCCGGATCACGGTGAACCTGGGAACACCAGCAATTAAGAGGTGATTCCACGCTCCTCAAAACCTCCTGATCAGAGGCCTTGCTGCTGGACGTAGTTTATCGTCTTACCAAGGACGCGGATGTAGTTTATCGTCATACCGAGGACGCCAGTCAGACATGAGTACACACATAGCGCACATATAAACACGCCTCCACAATTCGTACGCACACATAACTAGCACAAGAACACGCATAGACAAATACGGAAACAAATGCATACACACAAACTCACGCTCACATACACATATTTAGCACACACAGACAGATGCAGTCATACGGACACGCGAACAAATACATGCAACCATGCACGCCCGCTTACACAAAATCGTACGCAAACAAAATGCACACACACACACACACACACACACACACACACACACAAAATATGGACGAGCAGGCAATCAGATACCTATACACTTGTGCAGGTACACCCACATACAAAATGGTACCCACAGAAGTAGACAGGCGCACATGCACAAAAATACATATACAAACTTACACTCGCAATGTGCACGCATACATACACACATCCATGCGCACACATACTCCTACGCACATTCACACAAGCACAAACACTAACGCACATGTATGCACATACAATCACACGTACAAAAATCAGCAAATTGCGCACAAACACGCAAACATGTGCAGACACACATGCACACATACGCACATATGCCAACATACACAAGCACGCACGAAGACAAGTAATTAACACGCAGACACGTATACGCACACACACAAACAGCTATACATGTAAATGGACACACACAAATGCGCCCGCACTCAAAAAACGTGCACACGCGAAAGAACAAACGCCCCCCCAGCAAACAAAAAAAAAATGCACATAAACACACACACACACAAAACACATGAAAATGCAAACACAAAAGCACGCACACGCAAACTGATACAAGCAAATGAACACACGCACTCACGCAAATATAAACACACACACACATGAAAATAGACACACACAAATGCACGCAAAACACACTCAAATACAAACGTACACTCCCACACACGCTCTCTCTCTCTCGCTCTCTCTGTCTCTCTCGCTCTCTCTGTCTCTCTCTCACTATCTCTGTCTCTCTCTTTCTCTCTCTCCCCGGAGAGATCAATTTGGGCAACTCCAATTAAACACCCACAAAGCTCAGAGCAATTCTGAAACCCTGAAACTGGAATCAAACTTTAACACAGCATTTTTCTCGCAACGCATAAAACTAAAACAATTTTCTCAGCCACCCCCCCAGCCCCAGTTAGCCCCTCCCCCTCGCGGACACTCAACCACCGAAAGAAACTGTCAAAAGTAATTTTATAATTTAGCAAATCTCCCTTCAACAAAACTAACAGCGTTTCGCGCCGGCGATGCTAAATGCCGACCAAGTTGAAACTGCTCAGTACGCATGCGCGAACGAAGAGGTCAGGCAGTCAATCGATCGATGATAGACGTGGGAATTCTCCAGCCATTGAGCTTTGCAGTTATTTAAAAGTAAAAAAAAAAAAAAATTAAAAGAGATCGTGAAGATATATTAGAAACTTTTGCCGAAGAGACTAACAGAAAAAAAAAAAAACCCGGAATGAAATAAATAATCCAGTGAAATGAAAGTCTGAAATCAATAAATGACCAACGCAAAACAGCTCTTCGTATTATTATGGCGATTTTCAAAGCGTAGATTAGATGTAGCACAAGGCCGAAATTTTTCGGCTACCCACGCTTGGACTCGCTCAAAACGTCATTTAGTCAACGCTATTTAAGTCTATAAAAAAGGCAAGCATTTCTGTGTCTTTAATCTTCTTTTCTCTTGCTTCTGGTTGTAGTCGAACATAACGCCGGGGCACATTCGCTTTCTTTATCCACTGACGACTGTATTCTCTTACAAACACGTGTATCTCAAACTCTTGTTTCAATTACGCTCTGTCTCTCTCTGTCTCTGTCTCTCTCTCTCTCTCTTTCTCTCTCTCTCTCACATATACACACAGACAAGCACATTCTTATGAGGTCTGTTTGAAACGGGTCCGGTGCAGAATTGGCAAATGTCGTTCACGGATCGGGGTACGATCTTATTTGGCAGCCCACGGAGATAGATGGACAGCATCGTCGTCAGCAATGACGGACAGCCCAAGAGAAAGAGTCTGAAACGTAATGAGACTTTGCGTGCTGGGCGAGCTCTGGGCGAAAGAGGGATAAGCGGATAGCGTTATCATCTGTCATGATATCTTTGGAGTATATAACTGTAATCTTAGCTTTCTATAAGTATTGCATTTGCGAGAGTCGTGGCAGAACAAATCGTGGCTTTTTCACCGCGGCGATGCATCTGTTCCCAATGCCCTTAGCATCCACCGTCCTGGATATGACAATAAACTATATGCGTGTCCTGTGTAAGACGATAAACTACATCCGACAGCAAGGCTTCTTATCAGGAGGTTTTCAGGAGCGTGGAATTACCTCTTAATTGCTGGTGTTCCCAGGTCCACTCTAACACGGCGTGGTAGTACCTGTTAGGGTCCCAGCTATAGGAAAATAGTTACACCCCAAAGGAATCAAAACACTATAAAAGTATAAAAATAAGTTTTAATACCAGCAATACTTTTTAGAATTTGGGAAAATAATTATTACCAACAAACATTTTTGGAAAAAAAATATTACCAGCAATGTATATTTTTTGGAAAAAATATTTACCAGCAATAAAACTTGTCGGCATTAAATAACGCTTTGAATTTGATATGTCGTAAAATAAAACAAACCAAACCAAATCAAACTAGACCTGAGCATCCGTCAATTCTGGTCTAGAATGACATCGCCGTACTAGAACAACCACCCTATTCTACTGATCTTGCTTTGTGTGACGTTCTTCTTTGCCCCCTAGGTTTATTAACGGGACCCGTTTTGAAGGCGTGGAGACCAACAAGCGGGCAGTAATCTAAGGCACGTCTAGGAAGAATTCTTCCAGCAGTCCACAGAAGCGTGACAGAGAAGGAAGGAAAAGTGCATTAGACTCGAGGGAGAGGGAAGAATACTTTGAAGGGGGGGGAGCATGCAGCTTATTTGAAATTGAAGTAAATTGTTTGTGACATTAATCCTCCTTACTTTTCATACAGACATCGTATAGCCCGTTATAAGGTCTTTTCCTTTGTTTTCCATTGTGTAGACATGTACTTCCTTTTGTTAATAACATGCATTAATTGTCGATTGTTTTAAATTCCGTGTTTTGTGTTTCTCATTTTTACCCGGACTCACATGAGTCCAGCAAGTATTGTCTGCGGGACAAATGTTCCCGGAACTATAGATATTTCCCAAGAAAAAAAAAAACAAAAAAAAAACCTCACTATTCAGTCGTAACTGATTTAACGAGACATGCTTGTTAACCATTACACCACGTCGAAATTCCCAAAAGATTTTCCCAAAATTATGAGCTACCCAGTGAGGAACAAACTCACTACTCAGTAGTTAACGATATTGCGAGACAGGCTTGTTAACCAATATACCATGTTCAACTGTCCAGAACGCCTTATATTAAGTGGAAGCAAAAGTTACCATTTTTTATTTAATTCTGACAAATTCATTCTTTCTTTAAAAAAAAACAAAAAACAGTAGCGTCATTGTTCAGATATACGGTTTGCGATGTGTAAATTGTTAAAATGAGATGTCAGTATCTGTCTATATTTCTGAGATGAGGTATTAAGTACACTATTTACATTATTCGGACTATTGTTCTCATCTTTGTCGCCATATTTATTACAACGTTTCGACCCTTCTGTAACTGTCTATATTTCTGAGATGAGGTATTATGTACACTATTTACATTATTCGGAGTATTGTCCTCATTTTTGTTACCATATTTATTACAACGTTTCACCCTTTCAGTATCTGTCTATATTTCTGAGATCAGGTATTATGTACACTATTTACATTATTTGGTCTATTGTCCTCATCGTTGTTGTCATATGTATTACAACGTTTCGGCCGTTGTATGCTCCGGTCTTCTTTAGGTCGTTGGAATGTCGAACTGAACCCTTTATTTCGCTCACTGGGGTAGACTGGTTACTGAAGACATTACCCAGAAATCCATACACAGATGTCTTCAAAGACACATGTCACAGTAGATAAAGGCGTTAGATCCAGTGACAGGACCCAAAGAGTGTGAGTTCAATTCCTGGTTAAGGCGGTGGAGAACTTGGAGAGGGCAATTAACAGGCGATAACTGACAACTGACATCCATTAAACGTGGAACTAGAACAGTCTACCCCAGTGAGCGAAATAAAAGGTTTAGTTCGACATTCCAAACACCTGAAGAAGACCGGAGCGTACAACGGCCGAAACGTTGTAATAAATAAATCGACAAAGTCCGTATAATGTAAATAGTGAGATATCAATGTTATTTTCCTTTTTGCGTCATTTAGACAATTTTTCGATCACACCCTCTAAATATTTATAATCAAACATTGCTTTTAAATTTTATATGTGAAAAGCAAGCAGTTTCATTTTTTATTATCATAAATACTTGTAATAAATTAAAAGCATCATTATTTAAAGATCAAAATATTTCACAATCTTCAAATGACTATTCGTCATCTTTTTTAAAAATTTATATACGGATCTTGATAAATTTTTCCTGCTTTTTTATTATTTTATACATCTAATGCAATCGGCTCCAGCTATTTTTTTATTGTGACAAATCTTGTAAGAAATGAAAACCCCCATTATTCAAAAATCAACATTTTTTCCAATATTGCAATGATTAATCGTCATTATTTTTTAAAAACATTTACGGATGAGAGGGAAAATAAACTAGCTATTATTTCTTGTAACCAATTCTTTCTTTCTTAAAAATTTATGGCTTCATTGTTCGGACATAATTTTCTATGATCATACAATAAATTCTTTTTAAATTATTATACAGAGAAAGCAAACGATTCAATTTTTCTACAAATGATTGTAATAAATTAAAAGTCTATTCAAGCGTTAATTTTTTCCACTATTTCATTAGCCAAAACATATCTTCCTTTTAAATCTTTATAGGGCAAACAGTTAAATTTTTCCACAAATGATTGTAATAAATTAAAAGCGTCATTATTTAACAATTAAAATATTTTCCATATATTTCATTGACTATACGACATCATTCTTTTAAATCATATGGCACGTTCAGAGGAGGAGGAAATGATTCAAGATTTTATAATTTTGCGGCAATGACTTAGCAGTGTTGATCAATATTTCTTTTCATCGTTAGCCGTAATGAATTGTCCCTTACACTTAATTAAGACAATAACAATAATATTTATTAAGAATTTATTACAGGAAATATCAAGTTTTATGGAAACATTTTTGACAATTATGTATTTAGTTAGAAGTTTCATTCACAAATAAATAAATATAATATAGATTTTGATGTTATATTCGATTTGTTGTTAGGTATTTTTCATTTTCTCGTTTATTATTGACTGAATTTTAGAATAATTTGGCTGCAATGCTAAGTTTCCTAAGTTGAACAAAATAGAGCTATTTCGTTTACGCTTTGTTACCTCTCTTTTCCAGTGTAGTTTTTAGATCGCTTTCTTCCCGTCATTTTGATGGTTGATGTAATGAATATGCATACACCTGGGTTCCCCCTCACAGTAATATGATTGGCTGGTGTCAGACATAAATACAGACTGCTATGAAGGTACATTGACTAGCCTATTGGCTACGACTGTTGTCTTCGCCTATTGCCTACCACTACGACGAGGACCAGTTCATTACTGTTACCTGCGAGATGTCCTACTTGGTTATAGTAGTCCAAAAATCACTTTGCTATTTCGAACAAATATATCCCTTTCCGGGACATATCAATGGGCAATAGGAAGATTCTGAGATTTAGAATCATCTTATTCCATTTCAAGAAAAAAGCCTGTAAAAAGGAATATTTTAAATTAATATACGGACACAAATATAATTCTTTTGACAAAAAAAAACCTTAATGATTTCACTATGATTATATAAAAAATGTAATGATATTAGCGCAGGCAAATCTACGGTTCATGTTGCCTTATCTCAATTCATGGTTACAAACTATAAACTTAAATTAAGCTTGAAATATTGTCTAATCGGGTCTAATTTTTTGTAAAATACTGGAATACGATATAATGAATAATTCGCTGTGATAAAAGCAATTTTGTGGTGAATACGCCCCTCTTCTCCTGAAAACGTGATTTATATTCTATTAAAATATTCGTTTTTCCAGCCGTTGTAAAACTTTATACTCTGCACAATTTATTTAATGTTATATACTATTAATATATAACGCATTTGGTGAAGGATAGGCGTATTCAGCATTTGATAATTTTGCGGCAATACAAACTTAAAGGTTTTAGGCAGATTTGATCAACATTTCTTTTCATGGTTAGTTGTAAGGAATTGTAAATATAGGACTACCTTACAAGTAAAATAATAAGAATTTATTACAGGAAATATCGAGTTTTACGGAAACATTGTTGATAATTATGTATTTAGTTGCATAACAAATGAATAAAAATAATATAAATTTTGATGTTATATTCGATTTTCTGTTAGGTATTTTTCATTTACGCGTTTTTTATTGGCAGCATTTTAGAATACTTTGGCTGTAATTCTATGTTTCCTAAGTTGAACAAACTGGAGCTATTTCGTTTACACTTTGTTACCTCTCTTTTCCATTGTTGTTTTTAGATCGCTTTCTTTCAGTCATTTTGATGGACAATAGCAAAATTCGGAAATTTAGAATGATCTTATTCCATTTCAAAAATAAAGCCTGTAAAATGGAATATTTTTAATTAATATACGACCAAAAATAAAATGCTTTTTTCAAAAAACCGTAATGATTTCACTGTTTTTATGTAACAATAATGTAATGATATTCCGCAGGCAAATCTACGGTTCATGTGACCTCATCTCATTGCATGGTGACAAACTATAAACTTAAATTGAGCTTGAAGTATTGTGTAATCAGGTCTATTTTTTTTAAATACTTGGATATGATATAATGAATAATTTGCATTGATAAAAAGCAATTTTCGAATTTTTTGTTGAATACGACCCCCCTCCGCTAAATGCGTCATATACGGTTGATGTACACCTGTTTTTAACTGTGGTAAATTCTTTCCTTCTTAGAAATTAATTAACGCCATTATTCAGATATCGTTGTCTGTGTTCATACAAAACTTTTATGGTAAATTTTACAAGGTTCACACGGTTCCAGGTCATTTTAATCGTGACAAAATCCTTGCAATAAATGAAAGGCTTCATTATTCAAACGTCAACGTATTATTTATAGCCGTGTGACGATAGCTTGAGAGTAGAATCTCTGACTGATGCAAAATCAGTCGGGTTTTGATCCCAGCTTCAAGCAATCGGATGTCTAGCCACTCTGATGAGCTGTGATACAGAGAAACTGTTTGTCTTCCTTCTGTCTTTTCTACAAATACTTTCACGGTAACTGCTCAACACTGCATGAATTTAAGCGTGTTACTAGGTTGGCCTCTCAGTTCCCAACATCTCGAAACTGTGAAATGTAAGCGTCTCTTTTACTACGATAGCTTCATGTCTCGCACTTCCCGTTTGTGGAACTCCCTTCCTCTTACTTCCTTCTCTGATAGCTATAATTTTCAATTATTCAAATTCAATGTAAATCAACACCTTCAGATGCCTTGATCTAATTCCCCATCCTTCTCTTCATCCTTTCCTCTATCATGCGTCTTTACTCTTGTTCTCAACCCTCTGTAACTTTTATTATTATTATTATTATTATTATTATTATTATTGTCGAGGCAGAGATAGAGAGGTAGAGAGCGATATTTATTCTGTTTAATACAGAAATGTGGCACAAGGCCGTAGGGGGGGGGATTGGGGAAAGGACGGTCTTCTTCTGTCTTAAATATAACTTAGCTAGCCGCAAACACTGACCCAATCGTACAAAACAATATTCCTTACACCAAAACAACACATTCATACGTACCTTTCTTACTACAACCACCATAATACCTCTTTGTCTCTATGAAAATACTAACTAGTCCCCATATTTACAATTCGTTGTCTGTGTGGGGAGCGGAATAAAACAACAATTCTAAAAGTTAACCCCAATGAGTATTTACAATATGCATACAAAAATCTATTTACAAGAAACTAAAGAAAAGAGAGGTAGAGAGAGCAGCCAACGGAAACTTGAAAACTTATATAGCCGTCATGACAAAACAGTTTAATGAGGAATTATCAGGCACATGCTATACTGAAAAAAAAAACAAAAAAAAACATTGTGGGCGGGGCAGCATCAAGAACACTTTCAGGTTAGGTGACACAGTCTTTCCAGTCGGTGAAAATCTGAAGCTATATCCACCCATCAAGGTGCAACGCCCAAATCACCTTGGCTAAGTGTATCATTGAAAAAGATGGCTACTAGGTTTTTCTACATCAGATTGCTTAGTACGGACAGACCATTAACCAGGAACAAGCTTATATTACCATCCTTTCTGTATCTGGCTATTATGTATCAGAATTAGTAATAATTTCAACACAACACAATCTTTCCACACTGCGAATCTGAAGCTGTGTCCATCAAAGCCACTTTGGGTAAATGTATCATTCAAATTTATGTGTACTGGGTTTGTCTATATCAGCTTGTTTTCCCCGACCACTAACTGCTTTTCTCCTAACCCCTCTCATGAAGAAAGATGCACAGAGAATAAGCCCCTATGTGTGTTGCAGTGAAGGGGATATTTTCTGTAGGGCTTTTTGATTTACCAAAAGAAAACCTGTGCATTTTAGCGCCTCCAGACAGTTAAGATCCGAAGACACGAACGCCATAAATGGTGCCACATATGGAACGGTTAAGTCAAAACGATCATCATGATAAATTACCGGCGACTTTTATCGGTACCAGCAGAGGTACACTAATTACCAACGGTATGTAACTGAGAGGAAATTCCGGTAAGAGTATAATACTTGAGAAATACCTGAGAAAAATAACAGGCCAAAGAGAAATATCTCCATCATACGGAGTTTATTTTACATATTAGATGCCTAAATTCACCACAAAAAAAAATCGCTGGATACCTTCTGCAGAAATGCGTGTGAGCTGACTCATAGAAAAATATCTTTCTCTGTTGATTCCATTGGAAGAATTCCAGCATTTTGGCTGCATCAGAATGACTGGTGCACCTTTAGTAAAATAATATCTTTTTTTCACTATCTAATATTCCATTGATTTTTAAAATCTTTCTTCAATCATCGCTTTTAATGAAACGTCAAACCCAAACAAGTCCACTACTGAATTTGATTGTCTTTCTTGCGCATTTTGGTTGGTTAGCTGATTCGTTTTTTACGGCTTATCAACCCTTTGCAGGTTATTGAAAGCTATAAAATATTATTTAGATTGTAAGAATTCTTTTTTAGATAATAAGGTTTTAGTGTTAAAAGTCTTACTAATTAACCCATAGCTTGGCGTAGAAGAAGTGGATTCATACCTAATCAGAATTTTGTGAACAAGTCAGTGGTTATAATGTGGACATAAAGTGAGATATCAATTCTCTTATACAATCAATATATAAAGCGATTCCCCACTTTGAAGCCACGGTAGATTCTATGCATTTAGATGCAAGAGAATGTAAACAAGTCTAAAAGACATGAGTTTGTAGCTAATCAGTATTTGATTGATTCATTTATTTTCTACAGCGGCCTAAGAAAAGATTTAGCCAGGAGAAATAAACTACATCCAATTTCAAAATATAATTACGTAATCCCAACTCAACATAAATATTTGGAACTAGTATAGGGTAGGTCCTTCATTTGTTAGTTTCAGTTCTTGTATTCGATTTTTCATGGATTTGATCAAGTTATTAACAATCATCTGAGCCATATTTTGTCACTCCTTTAGCAATGTTTCTTTAAGGGTTGCCACTGACGTGATTTTGGTTGCACACTCTTGAAGTCTTCGGTCAAGGTACTTCCAAATCTATTCTATTGGATTCATATCAGGACTTTGGGCTACGTATGACAGCGACTTGATTCCTTGCAATTCCTTCCAGGCTTTTGCTACTTTGCTCGTATGACATGGCGTTCCATCTTCTTGAAAAAGATAGACATTTTTGTCAGTCTGATTGGTTTCAAATAGTGGGAGTAGTCCTTTCTCTAATATTTGATAATATTTTAGATCATTCAATAGCTCGTCAACATGAATCAGCTCAGATTTACATCCAAACCAGACAGCGCGTCACACCATTACTCCTATCCCTCCATGTTTCACGGTCGCCTGCAGACATTCAATGTTCCTAGTCTCATTCTGATTTCTCCAATCTCGAATTAGAATATTGGCAGAATTTACTTTCACTTGACCAAATTACAGACTGCCAAAATTCATAATCTTTGTTCTCTAATTCTCTCGCCCAGTCCGTACGACGTTTCCTGTTAACCTCTGAAATCAAGGGCTTCTTTCTTGAAACTCTTCTTTTATAGCCACAGCTCTTCCAGAGTCTTTCTCACTGAATATGGTGACATTTTCATGCTGTTGTCGACATCTTTGACGGTATCGACGGTTTCTGATGACTTCCCTCATCAGCGCGCTTTTCGTTCGCTCAGATACGATGATTGGTCTTCCTGAACGTTGTTCCACATGACAATGGCCTTCTTCATTAAATTTCTTGACAATATTATTAACTGTTTGATTATTAACCTGGAAAAACCTAGCAATTTCTCTATTTGACTTGCCACACTGATGCCATCCTATTATTTGCCCTTGTTGAAATTCACCAATTTCCTTACTTCCGCAAACTTTCATTGCAAAATATAAGTCAACTAATGTTCATAGATGAGAGTAGCTTGATACTAACACGGTATTGTCTGAAAACAAAAGAAAATACGTTATTACACAAGTCAAAATTGCTGTAATTAAGGGTGGTTTAAAACTTATTATAGCCCATTGTACACATTAGCTGCCCATTGCAGGTTATTAAAAGCCAGAAACTATTTTTAGATTGTAAGAATTTCATTTTTAGGTAATAATGTTTAGTGATAAAAGTCTTACTAATTAATGTATAACTAGAAGGGGAAACGGTTGATTCATATTTTTACCAAAGATATCCTGGGATAAATGAATTCAAAGAACCCCACAAGAATTGGAACATAACATTTCCTACCCATTAACTATTACACAAGTCGAACGTCTAAGCTTACAGCACTTGGCATTCCTAAGGGGTCCCACATCCTAGTACCAACCAGACTCGACGTTGCTTAACTTCGGTTATCGTACGAGAATTTATGTTTAAACGTCATATGGCCGTACACAATCTAACAGGCGTATCCAAGCTTACAGCTCCTGGTATTCCGAAGCGATCACCCATCTAGCTACTGACCAAGCTTGACGTTGCTTAACTTCGGTGATCCTCCGAGAACATAGGCTTCAACGTAATATGGCCATAAAGAATAACACAAGATATACATCCAAGCTTACAGCATCCAGTATTCACAAGTGATCACCCTTCTAGGTAGCGACCAGACGTGACGTTGCTTAACGTCGGTCATCGTACGAGAACTTATGTTTCAGCATAATATGGCCGTAAACCATATAACCTGCATATCCAAGCTTACAGCTACTGATATTCCGAAGCTATCACCCATCTAGGTACTGACCAGGCTCAACGTTGCTTAACTTCGGTGATCGTTCGAGAACCTGTGTTTCAACGTGATATGGCCGTAAAGAATAACACCACCCGTGCATCCAGGCTAACAGCACCGGCAATTTCCAAGTGCTCACGCTTAGGCGATCATGTATCTTTCGTTACATGACTGACGAGGCAGATTTTTCCCGCTGTAGGTTTCCATTTCTTTCTGCGTTAGACCAGTTTTCATCCAAGGCTATAGAACCCGGTCTGTCCTGTTATTTACCCATAGCTTTAAGAAGAAGATTCATACTTTTCATAGGTTATTAGCATGTAAGTGAATGTAATATATTCGACTGGAATTCGAACTCGGCTCTCCGATTCCTCAATCCGAGCTGCTATCCATTACTCCACCGTGCCTCCTCTCCCAATTATTACTCAACCTGTTTCCACTGAATCCAAACACGGATTGAACTTGCATCCACTATGTCACCATATTCACGATCAAATCATTTAATCCAAGGCCGTTGTTCCGGTGTTCAGTGGGCAGTGGAGTGAGAACAGCCTACCCCGTAGATTAAATAAAGTGCTCAGTTCAGGCTTACCCTGATCAATATACACCTTAGCAAGGCCGTAGCACACAATGAACGAAATGTTGTGATCTTTACTGTTTTTAAGATGAGGAAAATACTCCGAATATAAATAGTGTAAATTTAAAAAAAATAAAAATAAAATAAAATAAAGAAAATAAAAAAAACACAGCCTATCAAAGGGACGGTCATTCCGTTGACACCGCTATTACTGTATACATATTTGACTCCCTCGGCAACCTTTATTGATTTAAAAAGCGATTATTACAATTTTAATAAAACCCAAACATATTAAAATGGATTTATACATTACCTTGTGATGTGACAACAAAGATGTTAAACACTGTTTGCTTATTCAGAAGAGTAATTTTAGATTTACAAATTAAGTCGTCTCACCTTGAATTCGGAACACCACAAATTATACATACAGGTACTCCATTCAGAATGGGTCATTTTAACAATACTACTACTGTATAGTACGCATTCGTTAGCACATGCTGGGTATTTTCGGTTGAATAAGTAATCGTAAATAACAGTAATTAAAGGTGTCAATTATTGCCAAGCAAATACCATAGCCCGCCAACAGCTGAAACAGCCATGTTTTATGGTTGCAATAAGATGAGGTTTCTTTCGAAGTTGGCACTCTGACTTCTGTGATAATTATTACATATATAAATATATATATATATACATAATAAATGCCAATGTCAGTGTGTCACGCTTATCAATTAAAGGGAGACAACTCTCAATAGCTCATCTTCTTCTTCTATATAATAAAAGCCAGTGTCGTTGTGTCACACTTTTCAATTTAATGGACAAAACTCTCATTAGCTCATCTCCTTCTATATTTTCCCAGATTCTCTATTGAAAATAGCTCATCTTCCAGAATAGGTCAGCTTAAGAATAATACTGCTGTATAGTACGCATTCGTTAGCATATGCTGGGTATTTCCGCTTAAGTAATTATCGTAATTACAGTACTTAAAGGTATCAATTATTGCCAAGCACATACAGTAGCCCGCCAACAGCTGAAACAGACATGAATTCCTGTTACAATATGCTGAGGTTTCAGTCGTATTAGGCAAAATAAATTCTCTTCTAATTATTACATTCCAAATAATTCCATAAATTTGGTAAATCTAAGTTTGCAATGAATTTGTTAAGATTAGTCAGGCTTTCAGGCTGAAATATTCTATTCGGTGGGTAAAATTGGTTATAGTGTGGGGGGCTATGAAATACAAGGGAAAAACTTTTTTTCCGATTACCTTCTTCAAAATTTGTGGCAGAAGATGTCGTCAAATGCAACGGGTCGACTTATAGGCAGTGAAATCCGGTAGATAGCGACACTCGCTGCGTTGGAAAGTCGGCACGGTCCTAATGAATCCTTTAAGAAATAGTTAGCAAGCGACATGCTGAGAAATCAACATAATTCGTAAAGCCTTCCAGGCCGGAACAATAGCTGAGTTAACCTCCAACTCATGCTGGTTTAGATTTCAAGAAGCATGCAATAATCCTTCATATGTTGGGAGAAGAATCAAAACCCAAACATGCTGTACGCGGAGAATGCGTAGCGTATATACACCCACGGTTTTGGAACCTGTGGAAATATTCATGTATGTATTGTTTTATGTACTGTGATATCTATATGACAGGTATATTCAACATTCCGCAAAGCGAAGCAAGTGTCTAGGGCGTTGAAATGCAGTTTGTTTATCTCACTCAATATATTCATTTCGGAACACCACACATTATACTTACAGGTACTCCATTCAGAATGGATCATTTTAACAATAATACTACTGTATAGTACGCATTCGTTAGCATATGCTGTGTATGTTCTCTTGTTTAAGTAATCGTAATTACAGTACTTAACGGTGTCAAATATTGCCTAGCAAATACAATGACCCGCCAACAGCCTAAACAGCCATGTTTTCCGGTTGCAATAAGGTGACGTTTCAGCCGTATTTGGCACTGTAACTTATTCTAATTATAATATGTATATAATAAATGCCAATGTCAGTTTGTCACACTTTTTCAATTAAAGGGCCATAAATCTTATTAGCTCATCATCTCATCTCATATAATAAATTCCAATGTTGGTGTGTCAGTGTGTCACACTTTTTCAATTAAAGGGACACAACTCTCAACAGTTCCCCCTTTTCTTTAAATTTTTCAAACGTAAGATGAAATATATATGCAATACTTAAAAGCAGCGATCAATTTTGAGTTCTTCTGTAGTTTATTGTTGCCTCTCATATCTACTCCTGCCTAGATATAGTGATGTTGGTCCAATGCAGAGGACTCCACAGGGACTACGTTAAATGCCACCCGATTTGGGCGGCTTTTAAGCTAGTTCTAAATAATGACCATAAATTCCGTACTTCTAGATCTGGGATGAATTTGTTAAGGCTAGTCAGGTTTTTAGGCTGAAATATTCTATTCAGTGGGTAAAATTGTGGATAGTGTGGACGGCTTTGAAATTCAAGGAGAAAACTTTATTTTTCATAACGTTTCCTTCAAAATTTGAGGCGGAGTAGCAGCGGTGCGGAGTGGGGAATCTAATGCATCAGGTCGACTTATAAGCTGAGAAATACGGTAGATAGCGACACTCGCTGTGTTGGGAAGTCGTCACGGTCTTTATGAATCGTTTAAGAAAGGATTAGCAAGCGACACGCCGAGCATTCAGCACGCTCTAAAAGACATTGGTAAAGCCTTCCGGGCCGGCACGATCGCTGAATTAACCTCCAACTCATGCTGGGTTAGCTTGCAAGAAGCGTGCAATAATCCCTCCGAAGTTGGAATACAGAATATTCACTATCGTATCAATTGGTGAAGAATACTGACCAGCATTAGCGCCCAAACATGCTATACGCGGCGTATGCGAAGCGTAGTTGCACTCCAGATTTTGTGACCTCTGGAAGTTTTGATGTGTGCATTGTGTTATGTACTGTGATATATATATATATATATATATATATATATATATATATATATATATATATATATATATATATATATAATGAAAACAGACCACTTTAAGGTACCATTATAATAATTTATTTCTCCAAAATCCTTTTTAAAGGATTTCGGATCATCAGGTAAACACTTCCAACAATGAAATGAGAAGAAAAATGTGATTAGAAATTGATGGGTAGTGTAATTTTTGTAATTAAACAGGGAGGGTGAAGGTGGCGGTTAAAGAGACAATACAAAGTATAGGGAGGGTTAAATTTACATCTCTCTTAAATAAGCTTTATATTGGAGTATATTGCATCATTGTATCGGTTATTAGCTACATTTTGGTAAGGGGTACGGATGTATTTTTCAATGAAAACTGACATCCAATTGATACGATCGTGAAATGTAGCTAATAACCGATACAATGATGCAGACATAAGGAAAACCCAGACAACCCTTGTCCAATTGAAGTAGATTTAACTGTAACCATGGAAACGTGATTTTAGCTGTGTCTTTAAAACCCAGTAATTTTAAAAGTTACTCCAAAATTCGCTTGAGGATGAAATGGAACTAATGTCTTTAATTAATTGCAAAATTAAATTCGTGGCTTTTAGCTTCCATTTTTGAAACATGGTTAGAACTGTGTAGCGGAAAAACCATATTTAAATCAATTAATTTATAATATATATATATATATATATATATATATATATATATATATATATATATATATATATATATCAGCTATATTCATTATTCTGTAAATTAAAATTCAATCTATTCATTTTGAGACGGCACAAATTTTACTTACAGGTACTCCATTCAGAATGGATCATTTTAACAATAATACTACTGTATAGTACGCATTCGTCAGCATATGCTGGGTCTTTTCGCTTGGTTAAATACTTGTCATTTCTGTACTTAATGGTGTCAATTATGGCTGTGCAAATGCAGTGGCCCGCCAACAGCTGAAAAAAAAAAAACAGTCGAATTTGGCTCTCTAACTTCTGTGCTAATTATTACATCTATATAATAAATTCCAATGTCAGTGTGTCACGCTTATCAATTAAAGGGAGACAACTCTCAATAGCTCAGCTCCTTCGCTATCTGTAATAAATGCCAATGTCGGTGTGTCACACTTTTTTAATTAAAGGGACACAACTCTCATTATCTCATCTTCTATATAATAATTCAATAGTTTCTTTCATAGATTCGCCATTGAAAACGTGTCATCGTCCAGAATAGGTCATCTTAACTATAATAGGACTGTATACTCAGGGTATGCGTAGCGTATATGTACCCACGATTTTGGAACCTGTGGAAGTATCCATGTATGTATTGTATTATGTACTGTGATATATATATCTATATGACAGTTATATTCAACGTTCTGCAAATTGAAACAGGTGTCTAGGTTGTTGAAATGCATTTTATTAATATCTGTTCCTTTCTTTCACAAATTCGTAACGCGACAAATTGTACTAACGTTGCTTCCACAAGTCGAATGCATGAGAAAACATGATTAACAAAATTCAAACAACACAAAAGTAATACAGGGGGCGATGGATAAATTGTCTAAATGACGCTAAAATGAAAATAACACAGGCATACATATTTGAACATGTATATTAACGAAAATGACACAAAAAATCTTCAAATACTAAAGAGTAAATTTATTTAAAAAAATAGGCCCTGCCTTCAAGTACGGCCCTCGGACGACTTCCGAATCTCCTGCAATTATTCTGGACGGTCTCCTCTTTTAAGGGACGCTGACATAATCCTTGCATTCAGTTCATCTTTGGTGTTACAAGGAGTTTTGTTGGTCTATCACTGAACTGCGCCCCACAGGGAACTTGCTGTCTGGGGAATTACGTGGCCAGATGTAACGTGTGACGTGGTCTCAGAAATTGTTTGACAGCAATAACTGTGTTCCTCTGCTTGTGTGGCATGGTGCAGAGTCTTGTTGCCAGAAAATGGGGTCTTCCAGCAGCCACACACTTGACCCAGGTCAGCACTACCTCCTCAAAGCACTGACATCTCATTTAACAAAAAATATCTTGAAATACTAAAGAGTAATTTTTTTTTCAATGAAATCATCATTGGCTTCAATCATAGCCTCCAGGCGACTTCGGAATCTCCTGCAACTCTTCTGGACGTTCGACTTGTTTAAGTTGGTGAATGCTGAGATAATCCTTGCGTTTATTTCATCTTTGGTGTTACGAGGAGTTTTGTTGATCTCTCGCTCAACTGCAACACACATATACTAACCAGGTGGGTAATGGTTGTATATATATATTTTTTTTTTCTGATAGGGTAATGGTAATACATTTTTTTCCTCATGTGGCTAATCGTGGTTCATTTTTTCTCAGGTGGCTAATCGTGGTTCATTTTATTCTTAGGTAGGTAATAGTTGCTCATTTTTTCTCAGGTGGCTAATAGTGGTTCATTTTTTTCTCAGGTGGCTAATAGTGGTTCATTTTTTTCTCAGGTGGGTAATAGTGGTTCATTTTTTTCTCAGGTAGGTAATAGTTGTTCATTTTTTCTCAGGTGGGTAATAGTGGTTCAATTTTCTTAGGTGGGGAATAGTGGTTCATTTTTTCTCAGATAGGCAATAATGGTTCATTTTTTTCTCAGGTAGGTAATAGTTTATTTTTTCTCAGGTGGGTAATAGTGGTTCATTTTTTCTCAGGTGGCTAATCGTGGTTCATTTTTTTCTCAGGTGGCTAATAGTGGTTGAATTTTTCTCAGGTAGGTAATAGTTGTTCATTTTTTTCTCAGGTGGGTAATAGTGATTCATTTTTTCTCAGGTGGGTAATAGTGATTCGTTTTTTTTCTGGTGGCTAATCGTGATTCGTTTTTTTTTTAAGGTGGCTAATCGTGGTTCATTTTTTCTCAGGTGGCTAATCGTTGTTCATTTTTTCTCAGGTAAGTAATAGTTGATCATTTTTTCTCAGGTGCGTAATAGTGGTTCCTTTTTTTCTCAGGTGGGTAATAGTGGTTCATTTTTTCCCGGTGTCTAATGGTTATTCATTTTTTTTGGATGGGTATTTATATTTCATTTTTTTCTGGCAGTTAATGTTGATACATATTTTTCTCATTGTCAGTATATTATATATTTATTTATCCTTAGCTTTTACATTCTTACCCAGATGTTTTTTTTCTTTTGTTTATCTACTAATTTTGCGTTTTTATAGAAAATGTCGATTTTGCTTACTTAAGCATTTTTGTGGTATACAAAAAAGAGAAAAAAAACTTTTTGGCACATACAAAGGATTGTTTCGGAAGAAGAAGTCATGTGTTTGTAAATTTGACGTACGTCGGAAAAAGTGGTGCCAAAAGCAACGTACATACGGATTTAATACAAAGTGAAAAAAATAAGACGACATTCAGTGGCCTTGAAAGGGGAAAGAAGCTTGTTTCACATGTGTCATCACTAGAGTGGGATCTTTGGGATTTTTTTTTTATTCTAAGAAAAGAAGAGAAGCTTAGCTCGAATTGTAGAGGAGAATAAGAGAAGAAAGGGAGAGACTTTAGAGAAATAGGGAGAGAAAAGAAGAGGGTAAAATAATAGCAGAAGGTGAGTAAGAGAAATGGGGAGAAATAAAGCCAACGAATAATAGATGTCTCTTCCGTCTTTCTATCTATCTATCTATCTATCTATCTATCTATCTATCTATCTATCTATCAGTCTCTTCATATATATCTAGCTATCTATCTCTCGATATCAATCTCTTCATATCTATCTATCTATCTATCTATCTATCTATCTATGTTTGTTCATTATCTATCTATCACAGTCTGCACATTATCTATCTATCTATCTATCTATCTATCTATCTATCTATCTATCTATCTATCTATCAGTCTCTTCATATCTATCTAGCTATCTATCTCTCGATATCAATCTCTTCATATCTATCTATCTATCTATCTATCTATCTATCTATCTATGTTTGTTCATTATCTATCTATCTATCTATCTATCACAGTCTGCACATTATCTATCTATCTATCTATCTATCTATCTATCTATCAGTCTCTTCATATCTATCTAGCTATCTATCTCTCGATATCAATCTCTTCATATCTATCTATCTATCTATCTATCTATCTATCTATCTATCTATCTATGTTTGTTCATTATCTATCTATCTATCTATCACAGTCTGCACATTATCTATCTATCTATCTATCTATCTATCTATCTATCTATCTATCTATCAGTCTCTTCATATCTATCTAGCTATCTATCTCTAGATATCAATCTCTTCATATCTATCTATCTATCTATCTATCTATCTATCTATGTTTGTTCATTATCTATCTATCTATCTATCTATCACAGTCTGCACATTATCTATCTATCTATCTATCTATCTATCAGTCTCTTCATATCTATCTAGCTATCTATCTCTCGATATCAATCTCTTCATATCTATCTATCTATCTATCTATCTATCTATCTATCTATCTATCTATCTATCTATCTATGTTTGTTCATTATCTATCTATCTATCTATCTATCACAGTCTGCACATTATCTATCTATCTATCTATCTATCTATCTATCTCTCTATCTATCTCAGTCTTTTCATGTATATGTATTTAACTATCTGTCTCGGTCAATCATATCTATCTATCTATCTATCTATCTATCTATCTATCTATCTATCTATCTATCTTAGTCTCTTCATATGTAGCTATCTATCTAGCTAGCTAGCTAGCTAACCATCTATCGAACTCACTCTCTTCATATCTTTCTATCTATATATTTACCTCGGCCATTTCATATCTGTCAATATATCTATCACAATCTCTTCATATTTATCAATGTATTTCAGTATATTCTGTTCTCATATATATATATATATATATATATATATATATATATATATATATATATATATATATATATGTATGTGTGTGTATATATATGCGTATGTATATATATATATATATATGTATGTATGTATGTATGTATATGTATAAGAGCGTATGATATATGCTAAGCAACTGAATTACAAAAGTGGAAAATACTCAATAACGCACTTTGTCTTCTCAAAGATTTCATCAGACTAAATTAATTTTCTTACTGATGGAATTTACTTTCCCGTTTATATCTCTGTCTTCCTTCCACGACATATATATATATATATATATATATATATATAGATAGATAGATAGATATTACACCGAAAACATGTAAAAATCGCTACACATTTGCAGCCTTGTTCCAATGCATATCAATGAATCTTATCAGGCGATCGTAAGTTACTTGCGATTGAACGATTTATTTAGATTTAAAAGCAAAATACAACTACTTTTTACGAAAAAAAGAGGGTTTTAAGGTTTGATGGCTTTACTCTAATAAACCAATGAAATATGACCTTCATTAATTTTAAACTAAGAGAAAAAGTAAAAATTGAAAATTATATTTTATATAAATGGGTAGATTGGCAGCTAACAGCAGCCAAACATTAACTTAAAGCAGATGCATATGGTGACTTAAAATATACAATGTTGTCAATGCACTTTCCTAACAAATAGAAGTGGGGAGAGAGGGAATTTAGCAAATGTCTTTTGTAGTTGATAAATAAATGTTTTTTTTTAAGAAAGCTTAGATGTGGCACAAGGCCGAAAGTATGGGGCACCTAGTGAGGATCGACTCACTTTTCAGTTGTAATTGATCTAGCGAGAGAAGCTTGCTAAATATATATATATATATATATATAGAGAGAGAGAGAGAGATTGATAATATTAGTGGAAAATATACATACATATGCAAAATATATAAATACCCATACATGTATATTTTTAGAAAAAAATTCCAAGAGGAAGAATCCAGGTAGAACTCAATGTCCAGGACAGAGTAAGGATATAATAAAAAGGCTTAAACACTAATATTCCATGGTCATAATTTATTCCATTGGAATCGTAAATACGATCCAATTCATCAGACCTACAAATTCAAAAAGAAAACAGAAAAAACAACTCCGGAAGTGGAAAGAGAATTTAGAGAAAGTGTAAATATGAGTAGGAGGGAGATTGAACCTTAACAGAGAGAATTGTAGGAGATGTGGGGGAAAGGGTTTTAATTAAGAGAAGAGAATGAATGTTGACGGATGTCTAATGCATTTCGTGGTGACATATATACACCATAGACAATTTGAAGCTAGAATAAGAGGGAGGGGAAAGAGGAGGTGGGGGAGAGAGATGGGACGAAGGAAAGTAAAATTGCGTTTACTTAAAGGTCCGCTTTGTTTTGAGAAAATTTGACAAAATTAATATCGACTACAGGTTACAAATCAAATATAAATATATATGCGTATGTATGTATGTGTATATGCATGGGTGCATGTGTATGAGTGTATATGTATGTGAAAAGTGTGTGTATATGGATATAGATGAATATGTGTATGTGTGGATATGTGAATATATTTTTATATTTTTATATATGTGTGTACACGTATGTATGTGTGTGTATGGGTACACGCTTATGTGTATGTGTATACATGTATTTGTTATTGTGTGTATTCACATGTGTCTTTGAACATAGAAATATAGCTCCTTGCTGAATTAGATAATCGTTATATTTATCTTCATATATTTATATTTGATTTGTAACCTGTAGTCGATATTAATTTTGTCAAATTTTCTCAATTACAAAGCGGACCTTTAAGTAAACGCAATTTTACTTTCCTTCGTCCCATCTCTCTTCCCCCACCTCCTCTTCCCCCTCCCTCTTATTGTAGCTTCAAATTGTCTATGGTGTATATATGTCACCACGAAATGTATCTTTATGCATTAGACATCCGTCGACATTCATTCTCTTCTCTTAATTAAAACCCTTTCCCCCACATCTCATAAAATTCTCTATGTTATGGTTCAATCCCCCTCCTCCTCATATTTACACTTTCTCTAAATTCTCTTTCCACTTCCGGAGTGGGTTTTTTCTGTTTTCATTTTAAATTTGTAGGTCTGATGAATTGGATCGTATTTACGATTCCAATGGAATAAATTATGACCATGGAATATTAGTGTTTAAGCCTTTTTATTATATATATATATATATATATATATATATATATACACAAAATACTTATAGTTGTGTATATTAATTTTTTTTTATTAACATAAAGTTCTTTACAAAAACATAACATAATTTACATAAAAAATTAATCTCGATCAACGTTTTGAGTAGATATATTTATTCTTACGCCTACATATAAGCATCAATTCATTTCTTTCGATTAATAATCTAGGCTTATCTAAGTATTTTAAGATAACTATTTTTTCAGCAAGGCATAATTTACACCTATCGCCTTTCCTATTTCAAGATTTGACTCTTGCTGCAACATCTCACGTGATAATAGCTCTGTTACCACCATTCTTTAATTGCCAGAAATATTTAGAAAGAGCAGTGATTTTCATGCATTTTATATTTCCTAAAGTTATTCGATGATGGTAGAAACGAAATTTCTAAGGATTTTCATTCGATCAAAATAAAATTTGACTTCATTACCGGGATGTATCCCTGCTCTATATACAATATTGGCAGTCATACATTGACCGTTTATGGTACAGATTATATTTACCACTTTCTCAAAACAAAAAAAAAATTATCGGAGTTTTGGCCTGGTATGCGAAATAGTTGGATATTTTGAACTCTTGTGTTTAGAATAAATTTGCTCTACAAGGAAGGGTGTGCGCAGATTTGAATTCATCCGAGGAAAACATGTTGTTTACTAAATCGCCTGAATCCGTACGCGGAATTCACATTTTTTTTAAAGGATGTCTTCTAAAACACGGGCATTCACTAAAAGAAAATGTTTCGAGGAATAAGAAAATTTTACAAATGTTTAAAAAAATATGGAATTGTTTTTAGATTTTGTTCAGTAAAATTCATTCAAATACGACTTTCGCTTTTTCTTTTAAAAAACTCTCTCTTTTTGACAATTTAGTTCACTGTGTCAGGCTCAAAAAATTCCTTTCGCCATCATCTACCGACCGTCAATGCATTTTACATTGCTGCCACATTTGGGCTGATGTTTAAGCTATGTATATTATCAGGTCATCCCATAAGTTCTGTCCGAATTTTGAAGAAAGAAAACAAGTGACCAAATGTTACATTTAATTACAGATTCAATCAACAATGTATTTTCCCTGATTATCTATGACTTCCTTCCATCTATTAACAAGCTTACTAATTCCATTACTGTAAAATTCTTTTGGCTTTGATTCGAAGAACTCCCAAATGTCAGTTTTAACCTCTTCCTGTGTTACAAAAGCAGTTTCTTCCAAATGATTCTGTAAGCTACGAAACAAATAGTAGTCTGAAGGAGCAAGTTCGGAAGAATAAGGTGGATGAGAAATTTTCCCCAAACCAAGTTCTTTGATCTTTTCTGACGTGATTCTTGCTGTGTGAAGTCACGCATTGTCCTGATGAAACATCACCCCTTTTCGATTCACTAGAGCAGGTATTTTTCCTCAAAGCTTGGTTCAAACGCTCTAATTGCTGACAGTATATTTGAGCATTAATTGTTGCATTAGGTGGTAAGAATTCAAAGTGGATTATTCCTTGGCGATCCCACCAGATTGAAAGAAGAACCTTTTGCCCATGAAGTTCCCTTCTCGGCTGTGGCTGGGGTCCTTCCCCTTTACCAAGCCACTGTCTACGACGCTTAACATTTCGATAAAAGACCCATTTTTCGTCGCCAGTCACAAGTCTATCCAAAAAAGATGAAACAAGTTGGCGAGAATGGAGAGAAGAGCAGATGTCAACTCGGGATCTGAGTTTTTTTTCAGACTATTCATGAGGCAGCCATTTTCTAAGTTTAGGAACTCTTCCAAGTTGTTGAAGATGACGATGAACAGTTGTATGGTTTGAACTGAGAATCACTGCCAATTTCTCAACTGATAAAGCAGGATTTTCTTCAAGGGCTGCTTCAAGAAGCTTTTCATCAAACTCAACTGGACGTCCAGTTCGATCTTCATCTTCAAGGGTGAAATTTCCACCTCTGAATTTTGCAAACCATCTTCTGCAAGTTCTTTCATTCACACATTCCTCTCCATAAACTGAGTGAATGTTTCTAGCCGCTTCGGCTGCTGAGTTTCCTTTCTTGAACTCATAAAACATTATCTGCCTCGAATGATTCTTGGGTACTTCCATGTTAGCAGGGTTTTAATCAAACAAAATTTAATTTTATTGTTCTCTGAAATAAAATTTGATCAGTTTAAATGCATCTAAACATAAAAATAATGTTCAGCTCCATTAGACATTATAAAATACTCTTTAAGTTTCGTTCATTTTAACAAAAAGTTAAAATTCGGACAGAACTTATGGGATGACCTGATAGGTTGTCACACATGAAATGACGCACCTTATAGGAAATGAATGAAACGCTTCTGCAAGGTCAAATAATTAATTTATTGTAATGGAGTGATTTCACAGTGGAGGCTTGTATTTGTACTAAGTCGGTCCTAAAATAGGTTCGACGTACAAAACGTTAGGAACTTGATATAATAGGTAATAACGCAGTAATCTAGTTGTGGTCGCTGATACTTTAGTATCCGACTAACGGTCGCCCGGCATCGACTGACTGACCGAACCACTGAGCGACGGTATTTAGTCACCCACCCACGTGGGCATCATGTGGCACAAGGCCGGTTTAACGTGGGATCTCCGAGCCCGTGGGCTCAGCCAAAAATATGCCCATTGAACCCGTATAAACGGGTTCAGGGTCGGTTTACCTCCCCGATAGAGAGTCCGCCCTTCGGCGTAGCCTCGTTCGGGTTCCTCTCCGCCCGAAGGCAGAGAGTTCAACCGGTCAGCCGGTCGTCCGACTTCAGACTGAACGCAGACCGAACCGCTGAGCGACTGACTTGTTACTCTTACTACTCCTAGTTATTATAGGTGGGAGAGTCTATTAAATATAGAATAGGTGTGTTCCACTATAACATTTATTTATTTAAATTGGCATAATTTTGATGAATGACTGTTTTTCAGTGTACTTCTAAATTATTGATTTCATCTTTAAAAAAGTTCTCATTCTTTGATGCGATAATCAATTCCAATGCTTCGATTACCTCTTCCTTATTGGAGAATGTTTTATTGCGTATGAAAAGCTCAAAATGCTTGAATAACTCATTATTAGTAGGAGAAATATCAGGTGAATATTGAGAGTGTGGTAAAATTTTATAATTCAGGCTATGCAGCTTTTGGACAATTTATTGAAGAGCGTGCGGCCGTGCGTTGTCATGCAGCAAAATTGGGCGATCCCTATTCACACTTCTAGGATATTTCTTTTTCCCTTTTTTCGTGCATACACTCAATTTCTCCATAACACGAAGATGCTGTTATTGTTTTCTTTTGAATCAAGAATGAATAATGAATAACCCCTTTGAAAGACCACCATACAGAAACATTAACTTTTTAAGGTGAAATGTTTTTGTTTTTGTTTTTTCATATTGCTTTGGTGATTCATTTGCATCTAACAACTCGCCTACTCTCTTACTCTTGTCAAAGAGTATCTATTTCTCATCGCATGTAATGATTCGATGCAAAATTGGTTCTTTTTCTAGTCGAGAAGGCAACAGAAAGCAAACCTCAAAGCGACGAATTTTTGAGCCGCATTCAGTTCGAGAGGAACAAACCTAACCCGTTTATTTAATTTTTCAATTACTTTTAAGTGCCGAGAAACGGTTGTGTGAAACATTCTGAGATCTGATGTAATATTTCGGACTGTAGTTCTTGGATTTTGATCAACCAAAGAATTCAATGAATCATATCTGAGAACCGATCGTAGTTCATTTTCAAGAATTGAATCTCCTGATCAAAACGTCTGAAACCGTCTCCGTACAGTTCTGATTTCAACAATACCATTACCAATGGCCGTCTTGATATTTCGAAATGTTTCAGAGGCAGAATGACCCAATTTGTACTCATTCAGTAAGATATGATGACTAGTTAGGACTACATAGAGAAACGGAGACTTGAGGTATTGTGGTGACTGTAGTAAGAATGTTAAGTAAGAATATGTTGTCTTGGTGTAAGAAATACTGTGGTGTGTTTGGGTCTGTAATCGTGGTTAGCTAAATTTATGATAAGACAGATTGAAAATCAGTCTTTCACATCTCCGCTTTTGGCCTTGGGCCACATTTTTGTATTTACAAAATAAATATTAGTTTCATCTATAGTACAATTGTACATATGATGACTAGTTAGAACTACATAGAAACTTGAGGTATTGTGGTGTCTGTAGTAAGAATGTTAAGTAAGGATGTGTTATTTTGGTGTAAGGAATACTTTGTGTCAGTAATCGTGTCAAGCTAAGTTTAAGACAATAAAAACCAACTTTTCTCCTATCCCCTTTTAACCCAGTACCACATTTTTTATATTATATATATATATATATATATATATATATATATATATATATATATATATATATATATATTTTTTCTCTATGATGCAAATTGTTCATATGGTAACTAGTTAGGACTTCATAGAGACTATGAGGTATTATGGTGGTTGTAGTAAATATGGTAAGTAAGAATGTTTTGTTTTGGTGTAAGAAATACTGTGGTATGTTTGAGTCAGTAAATGTGGCTAGCTAAGTTTAGTTATGAAACAGAATAAAAGCATCTGTCTATATTTCTGAGATGAGGTAATATGTACACTATTTACATTATTCGGACTATTGTCCTCATTTTTGTCGCCATATTTATTACAACGTTTCGGCCTTTCAGTATCTGTCTATATTTCTGAGATGAGGTATTATGTACACTATTTACATTATTCGGACTATTGACCTCATCTTTGTCGCCAAGAACACATGGTACAGTGGATAAGGACGTTAGTTAGATTTAGTGACAGGACACAAAGAGTGTGAGTTCAATACCTGGTTAAGGCAGTGGAGAACTTGGAGAGGGGAATTAACAGCAGATAACTGATAACTGACATCAATTAAACATGGCACGTGGAACTAGAACAGTCTACCTCAGTGAGCGAAATAAAGGGTTCAGTTCGACATTCCAACCACCTGAAGAAGGCCGGAGCGTACAACGGCCGAAATGTAATAAATAAATCGACAAAGATGAGGACTGTAGTTAGAATAATGTAAATTCTATAAAAGCAGCTTTGTGCCTATCCCCAATTTTATTCCTGTGCCAAATTTTTGATTTTACAAAATAAATATTAGTTTTCTCTACGGTACAAATTGTACATAAGGGGACGAGTTAGGACTTCATAGAGACCTGAGGTATTATGGTGACTGTAGTAAGAATGGTAAGAAAGAATATGTTGTTTTGGTTTAATGAGTATTCTAATATGTTTGGGTCAGTAATTGTGGCTTGCTAAGTTTAAGATAGGACAGATTGAGGACCCGCTTTCCTCTATCCCTCCTTTTGGCCTTGTGCCACATTTTTGTATTTTAAAGATAAATATTGCTTTCGTCTGTCGTTCCTCGCCTTAAAGAATTAAACTGCCGTACTACCTTGACAGCTGAGACTCGTCATTTTACAGTTGGAATAGCTAGATAGAACCGTAAGCCCTATGCGAACAGTGCCTTCCCTTGCACTTCTTGTCTGTGGAAATCTCTGCCGGCTGCTTGCTTTCCCGTCATCTTTTATCTTCAAACATTTAAATACAATGTCAAACGTCATCTGCTGTATCCGTTCTTTTATTGACCTCTTTAATTAATATTCAGTAACCCTTTGTGTCTTAGTGGCTTTATTGCCATGCTTGGGATGACATGATTTAAAAAAGAATAAAAGTAAATAAGGGTGAAACTTTGTTAACGAAATTTACGGTAATCTTTTATTTAAATTTCTCGACGTTTCATCCATGTAGTTTCTTAGGAATTTTTTTGGCAGACTCTTTTGTAAATTCCCGCTTCGGTGTTTAAATCTGTTATTAATCTTTCTTAATTCAATTTTTTTAAGTATTTAGAATAAATATATTAAGCTGAGATAAAATCTTTTCAATTCGAGACGTTTTTGAGCAGAGATGTTGATTTATGTGCCAAATTTATTTAAAGTTATATGTGATATATAAATATATACAGTAGCGTCCAGAACTAAGGGACAAAATTTTAAAACCTAATATTTGTTAGAAATAACAACTGTGAAAAGCTGAAATTTTGACAACTAGTAGTCGTTATCATCCATAATAACATACTAAAATTTGAATCATTTGCAAAGGATAGAAAAAGAATTATAACAATTATTTATTTATTTTCAAATTTGGAACGTCCAAAAGTAAGGGACAAAATTGAGAAAAACAATGTAACCGGCAAAAAAACAATAAAAATACATGTACAATCAATATTTAGTAAATGAGCCCTTGCTCTCAATGACAGCTGCACATCTTCGACTACAAGAAACGAATCAATTCTTGACAATCCTCGATACTAATTTTAGACCATTCTTCTTGAAGCTTCACCCACAAATCCTCTGTGTTAGTGGGATTTCTTTCCATAACTTTCACTCCTAAGGTCTTCCAAAGATTTTCTATTGGATTTAAGTCAGGACTTTGCGGTGGCCAATCCCTAATTTCCAAATCTTGCTCGCTAAGGTAACTCATTACCACTTTTGCCTTGTGACATGGGGCATTATCTTGCATAAAGGTAGCCCTATCGAAACCTGAATTCTGTATGATTGGCACAACATGATCTTGAACAATGTTTTTATAGATCTGCGCGTTTACACGAGTTTGTAATCGGACAAGAGGCGTTGTACCTTGGCTAGAAAACATTCCAAATACCATGACGCTTCCGCCCCCAAACTTGACAGTTTTCTTAGTACACTTTGCACTTAATCTTTCACCAATACGTCTCTTTACATTGTTTTTTCCATCATTTCCAAATAAATTAAACTTGCTTTCATCACTAAAAAGTACTTTTGCCCAATTTTCATATGTCCAAATTACATACCTGTTTGCAAACTCTAATCTCTTCTTCTTATTCTTCGAACTAACAAATGGTTTCTTCCCTGGGGTTCGATTAAACAGCCCTATTTCTTGCAGTCGTCTACAAACAGTCTGTCTTGACACATTAACACATGAGGTACTATTCATAACCCTTTTAATTTATGTGCAAGACTTAAAACGGTCCTTTAATGACATACGCTGCATTATTCGATCTTCTCTTGCCGAAGTTTTGCGGGGTCTGCCGGTTTTAAAAGCACTAACTATTTTGCCAGTATCATTGTAGGATTTAACAACCCTGCCTACAACACTCTTGGAATGTTTCATTTTCTCTGAAATCTCTTTAATGGTGTGCTTTTCCTTGTGCAGCTTCACAATAGCTTGTCTCACAGAGTAATCAAGTTTTTGGCGTTTCGACATGGTGCCGGCTGATGCAACGTTTACAAATGACTAAGTAAGACTTATTCTTTAGAGGAAATCAAAAAATTTGAATATAGCATACTGTTTACATTGTTTTTCTCAATTTTGTCCCTTACTTTTCGACGATCCTATTTTGAAAATAAATAAATAATCGTTATAATTCTTTTTCTATCCTTTGCAAATGATTCAAATTTTGGTATATTATTATGGATGATAACGACTACCAGTTGTCAAAATTTCAGCTTTTCACAGTTGTTATTTCTAACAAATATTAGGTTTTAAAATTTTGTCCCTTAATTTTGGACGCTACTGTATATATATATATATTTTTGTGGATTTCGTAATCTTCTCTCATCACAGCACGAAAGAAATAAGTCTTTTCACTAAGGATAGAAACATTTACGAATAAAATCGATGAACATAAAACCATTTTCAAGACACAAAACGACAACAAACCAGAAAGTTTGTTCATAATATGATTTGTATACATTAATTTGCCAAAACGTTTCAGACATTGGACTTCATCAGAATTTTATGATAAATTGAAACCTACCGACTCGGCTACAGTCACTAACACACGGTCATAATTTAGCTTCCCTGTGTCCTTTCTATAAATACTTTTCATGGTAACATTTCGGATGAGCTGTACCTAGACTTTATGAAGTTAAGCGCAGTACTAGATTGGCGGCGAGGTCTCATCAAATTAAAGTTGAATTGGCTAGATGTAACCGCAAGTTCTATGCTAACAGTTTCTTCTCTCTCACTTCTCACTTGTGGAATTACCTTCCGGCTCGACGCTTTCCAGCCAAATTTGATCTTGAAAAAATTAAATACAATGTCAATCGTCATCTAATCTCTTCCTGATGACTCTTCTTTTATTGTTGTCGCTACTTAATATTATTTCTCATTTTTTCTTCTTATTCTTTCACACTTAGTAACCCCTTGTGTCTTGGTTGCTTTACTGCCTTGGATGGGGTGAAATGATTTAGAAAGTCGCCAGAAATAAAGACAGCAGGAAAATACAATAGAAAAAAATCCCCCCCAAACAAAAAAACAAAGAAACTTGTGACTATAAAAAACGTGGATTTGAACCCTAATTCAAATAGTGTAATGATAATTCAACCCATAAAATCTTCCGGCGACTCTTCCCCCCACCAAAAAAAAGAAAAAGTAAACTATATTAAAGTATGCGATGAGTAAACATCAAAATAAAATTCTTTTTATGTGCCGTGTCCTTTCAGGACGTAGGCGACCATGGCTCTCCACTTTCTCCTATCCCTTGTAGCTCTCAATAAGTTTCGTCTCTCTGCCACCTCCCCCAGACCCAGTTATGTCATCCACTTGCTTAAGCCCGCCAGTTATGTCAGGCGTTGACTTCCCTTGTCTCTCTTTTCCTCTATTCGCCCTGAGAGTATCAGATTTTCCAGGCCCTCCTTCCTCATTATGTGTCCCAGAAACTTCAGCTGCCTCTTCCTGATGTTAAGTATGAGCCTCTTTCTTGTTTGCAACCTCTCTAAGACTTCATCGTTGCTCACAGGCTCGGTCTATGATATCCTCAGCATCCTTCTGTAGAACCATACCCCCGTTTCCTCCAGTCTCTTCTTCATCTTTGCGGAAATCGTCCAACATATCGCTGCCGTAAAGGAGGACAGATGTCACGTAACAGCTCAGTATTCTTTTCTTGTTACCAAAGAAATCCTCCTGTCTTGTAATTCTCTGTCTAGCTTTTGGAATGTGTCCTTGGCCATCCCAATACGTCTTCGAAACTCAGCGTCTCACTTGCTGTCCTTTGTCAAAACACTTCCCAGATATTTAAAACTTTCGCAGCTGCTTGATTTTAGCGTCACCGACTTGCTAATCGTATTCTGGTATCATTCTTTTACTGTTGACCACACATTCTGTGTTCTTGTAGTTTATGCCTTGTCCTTTCTTCTCACCCTCCGTCGCTACCTTCAGTATTGTGTCATCTGCGTGTCTTATGTGGTTAGGATTGTGGCTGAAACCAGGTAGGATTTCCAATTCTCTCAGAATGGCGTCGCTGTATCTACAAGTATTTAAATTTATTAGAAAAATCGTATTGAGTCGGAACACAAACTCGAGTCTTAGTGGTGAAAACATTATGTACAAACACACACGCGCGCGCACACCCACACCCACAACCACCCACCCACACACACACAGACACATATATATAGATATATATATATATATATATAATACAAAAAATGTTACTGGTCAGACTTCAATCGGACCAGGAAACAGTGGTGTTTAAAAGTGCTCAATACACATGTTAAAAGATATATCAGTGACGCTAGTTGGTTTCGGTGCGAAAATGAAAGAAAGAAAGAAAGAAAGAAAAAGAAAGAAAGAAAAAAGAAAGAAAGAAAGAAAGGAATAAACGCCCTAACAATGCCTCATAAATAAGGGACTGTTTCATTTTGAACGGGCGTAAAGACGGAAAAGACATATTAGAGACGCTACTTGGACTCGGTACGAAAATAAAAGAAAGAAAGAAACGCCCTACCAATGACTCATAAGTAAGGGACTGTTTCGTATTGAACGCAGGTAAAGACGGAAAATACATATCAGAGACGCTAGTTGGTTTTGGTGCGAAAATGAAAGAAAGAAAGAAACGCCCTACCAATGACTCATAAATAAGAGACTGTTTCGTTTTGAACGCAGGTAAAGACGGAAAATACATATCAGAGAAGCTACATGGTCTCGGCGCGAAAAAGAAAGAAAGAAAGAAAGAAAGAAAGAAAGAAAATGAGAAAGAAATAAAAGCTCTACCGATGCCTCCTAAATAAGGTACTGTTTCGTTTTGAACGTGGGTAAAGACGGAAAAGACATATCAGAGACGCTACTTGGTCCCGGTGCGAAAATGAAAGAAAGAAATAAACAGCCTACCGATGCCTCATAAGTGACTGTTTCGTTTTGAACGCGGGTAAAAACAGAAAAGACATATCAGAGATGCTGTCTAATATCGCTGAGACAAAGAAAGAAACAAATAAATCCAAGTTCAAGCAGAAGAACTGTGAAATCTTCGCGGTTTACTCCTAGCATGAATGAAACCATTTACATTGGCTTCGTTTCAAGACCTTCCTTCTTGAATGAATGACACCACAACCTAAGATTCCATTTAAATCACAGATAACGTAATTCAATTTTCGAAAATTTTAAATGATTAGAAAGACGAATTGACGAAACTTCTGCTATAAATATTAATTTCATCCAATTTCCGAGAAACGGAGATATTTCTGTGTATTTTATTATTACAATTGTTAACGACTTTCACTTTGAATAAATAAAAATAAAATGCAAACAGACATTTTAAAAAAAGAAACAAAAAATTTGATCTCCTGATACACTCGACTTTCTTTTATTGTTCTCGTTTTCTTAATTTAATTAATAATTTTTTTTGTTAGTATTATTTTTCAGGAAAGAAAAAAGAAACTCTTACTAAATAAATCCAGTCATTAAAGGACAATTTTTTTCATAAAATTGAAATATTTATTTGAATAAAATTGGACTGATTTATTTTCTAGGCGGATTTAATTTCTATCGTTTTATTTTTTTTTGGAAATTAATTTCTATCATATGTACAATAAGAGAGCATACAGTATCGTAATATTCTTTTTTATTTACATTATTTACATTATCCGGAATGTTATCCTCATCTTCATTGCCATATTCACAACGTTTCGGCCGTTGTACGCTCCGGCCTTCTTCAGGTGACTGGAATTTCAAAATCCACGATTTTTTGCTGTTGTATGTATTATTTAAACAAGAATTCTAGCGTCGCGGCATCGCATGTTCCAAAATAATATGACTGTCAATAAATAGCTTTTTTAATAAATGATAAAAAAAACAAAAAACTTTCGATCTACATTATTTTATTATTACATTATTATTTCGTCTTGTTGTTTACCTGTAAATGTAAATATTTTCCCCTGAAGATGACAATTTGAAACTGTCGAAAGTACGCGGATCAGGATAATCAGTTCTATCTAAGGATGGTCATCAATTCAAATATAAGGATCTTATTATTCAAAAAATTGAGGTACGTTAACCTCTCATTAAGTTTTGTTGGCTAAGTGATTTCGCCATTAGTCACATTAACATTGCTAATTGAATTTTTGTATTATTACTTCTTCATGATATTACATACACACACACACACACACATATATATATATATATATATATATATATATATGATAGAAATTATTAGGAGGATTTGATAATCATATTTAAGTAATTCATCGAGTCTGAAACCTCAACAGATTTTGGGACTCATCAGCAGTGCGCATCCACTACGGAGAATTGAAACCCTGACAGTTAGGTTGTCAAGCCAACATCATACCAACTGTTCCATCGGTGATGAAGAGGTTGCAAATCAGACTCAATATAGCGCCGCTCGCTCACATATTCCGTGGTGGAACTCTACTGAGTTTCTCTCTAACCATTGGACTGTGCCTCCTGGAGACCTGACTACTATCACCAAGCCGATGACTCTAGAGCATTAGAAGCCGGTTCGAGCAATGATATAAACATGATAGAAATTATTAGGAGGATATGATAATTATATTTAATTAATTTATCGAGTCTGAAACACACACACACACACACACACACACACACATATATATATATATATATATAAATTCTGGAATAAAAAAATATACTAAGACAATTAACTCTATTAATTGGACTATACTTTAGTCCATGTCATTATAAGTGAAAAACATATAACAACAACTAATTTGTGAATTTATCAAATCACTAAATTGAAAGAAAATTCTAACTTGCATCATTTAAACAAGAACACAAGAGTTGCGACCCCGCATGTTCCAAAATAGTATATGTGTCAATAAATAGAATATAATAGCAAAAGCACGTCAGGCTATATGACATAGGATACAGGTTCGATTCCTGTTGAAGGACGCATAATTTCTATGAAAATTTCTCGGACATTCAGGCTAGTAAATGTTGTTAATACTTTTTATTATAGACAGAGCATTTAGTTAAATATTTGTATCTATAAAAAGAACGTATAAACATAAAAAAAATGTCTTAAAATAATTGTCGGACTTTGTCCATTTCATAATGTGTGACGTCATTTGTTTACATTTGGATACGCATCGAGCAGATATGAATATACGAGAGAAAATCATGAAGAATTTGCAGTTTAAAAACAGTAAAATCGACCTTGCTAGCCGAAAATCTACACTGTGGCTAAATCGGTAAAGCAAGTCAGGCTATATGACTGTTCCGTATAGGATTTAGGTTCGATTCCTGTCAGAGAACGCATATTTTCTATGAAAATTTCTCGGACATTCTTAAATATTTATATCTATAAAAAGAACGTATAAACATAAAATTAAAAATAATTGTCGGACTTTGTCCATTTCATAATGTGTGACGTCATATATATATATATATATATATATATATATATATATATATATATATATATAAAGGTGTTCCAATAACCTGGTCCAATTTTAAATGTGAATTCCGTTTAAGCGCCCAATGATTATCTTGTTTTTTGGGGTTTTTTTTAATTTAAATTAAGTCTTTGGCAATTTCAACTATGGAAAGATTAAGAATCAAATGACGTGTTAAAGTTTCTAAAGTGCAAATGGAAAAATTGTTCGTAAATTCAAACAAATTGGGTCGATGGCATATGTGAAAACACCATTGCGTGCTCGTTTACACCATCCAGCTGAAAACATTGCTGCAGTGCACTAAAATCCAGACCCTTCTATTATATATATATATCGATATATTTTTTCTCTCGATCATTACCATATATATATTTGTTTGTATATTATTTTTATTTTATTAGTTTAATTGTCAGCGGTTTTAAGCGATACATATATATATATATATATATATATATATATATATATAAATATGAAGCTTCGTTAATACTTGATATACTTCAAGATCATTTCGTCGTCATTTATATTTAACGACTTCAAATTTGTATATAGTTTAAATCAATATTAAGGAATATTATAGTGCTTACTGTACTTTTATTTTATTTTATTTTTAATTTCATATTTGTATGTACGGGAAAATATATATATATATATATATATATATATATATATATATATATATATATATACGACATGTTTATGGACTGTCATTATCTTAATTTTGCGAATACATCTATTTAAAGTTAACATGCAATAATGTTAAGAAACAGGCTAAACGATAAAATGTGATAATAGGGTTGTGTTTAAGTTTCCCCGCCAAAAGAAAAGAAAAAAGTACAAATAAAATAAAAACGGCAAATAATTAAACCATACAATACTTTATGAGAAGATTTAGGAAGATTAAGATTATCTCCTCGGTTATCCATCGAAACCACAATCCACCGAAATAAGAAAAGAAGCCAGCCCCCATCGCGGGCCATTTAAAAGATAGTTCTCGCAGCTGATTGGTTGTTACAAACATTTTTACATGCTTTTTTGGCATTTCTTTTTATGTTGGTGAAATTCCCAACTATATTGCCCTGTTTGGTTACCCAATTATAACACTTGACCAATGGTCTTTTTTCATCGTAGTGGAGAAAGAAAAAAGCCCAGGAGCAGAATATGATTGGCGATTTTATGGCGTACGTATCGAAGGGAGGAGACGAGAATTTCCACGCCAGATTTTCTCTCATTGTAGAGCCATTAAAAATCGTGGCCCTGTATCGCACATATGCCCCTTTAGTGGAAAATTGTCCATGTTCTGGAGTCTCACCCTCATTTTATCTGATTAACAGCGGCGTAATCGTCACCTCCATCCTGGACAACGTGTCATATCCTTAATCAAAACAAGTCTGGCCTTTAAAGATTTACTTTGTGTCACTCATTTCAATGAACAATTTCTTTATCAAATAAAAACAATATTTTAGCACAATTTCAACAGATTTTACCTAAGTTCGCTATTTCACTTTATTACACTATACTTCAAAATTTAGGGAGCCCCCCTGAAGTAATCGATAGCAGCTTGGATTGAGGTATCGGAGAGAATAGTTTGAATTCCATTCAGATACATTACATTCACTTACGTGCTAATACTCTTGGGAAAGGAATGAAACCTCTTCTCCCCCAACTATGGGCAAAAAGCAGGACAGACGGTTCTATAGCCTTGGGTAGCAACCGGTCTCGGAGAAGTAAAAAAACTTCCAAACCGGCCTGGAGAGTGTTGGGCTCCATCAGGTTATCTTTCTTCTACTAGGCTGCAATACGCATGGTGCCCCTACGACCCTACGGGTCACGGGATGAAAACCAGTTTTATATAAACTTAAAAATTCATTAGAATCGTTTTTTTACATCAAAAATATCTTTCCTTTTCTTTGGAGTAAAAATTAGATCACTCATCTGTAGAATAACAATAATAAACAGCACTTACCGGTGTAAAGGTCCCAGCTAGCGTCCAGCTGGCAGACAAAAATAAAGCATGTTGTAACTTAATACAAACCCTGCAAACTAACTGATGAATCAAGCTGGTATTTATATAGAAATACCTCCACTCAGGTACCAGCAGCCAATCACAGCCCAAGCAATGGACTATCCCACTTTAGCACAATGAGATGCTCCATGGCAACATAAATAGCTCTCTTTCTAAAGGTTGGATTATTATTCACTTAGCTTGCTCCACAACTGAGTGTTTATCTCTACCACGTGATTTTTCTACATACTCAAGCTTTGACATCAGTTGGTTGGGCTGAACTACATGTAGCGCAGCCTATTCTATGTTCAGTTTCCTTTTCTATATAAAATTTGTTATCACTGATCCATGCACCGTATACAAAGTATTTGGTATTTGCTAATTATTTTTAGTTTTCATGGTTGATGCTAACCTACAACAGCGTGACACATTGCACTTCCTCGATTATATAAAAACAATTGCTCGGTCTGCATTGTGACGTGCTAGACAATCTTTCTCTCCAGAATCTATTTTAAAACTTCGTCAGGCTACCATTCGTTCGTGCATCAAATACTGCTGCAAATTCTGTTCTGTATCTAGAGATTGTTAGCAAAATCTCAAAGAAAAAAAACTGCAATGTTATTGGTCTTGAATTGGCATCTCGGTTTCAGACCCTTTCCAACCACTCTAACGTAGCTTCCCTCTGCCTTTTCTAGAAATATTTTCATGGCAATTGTTCCGGTGAACTTTCCGCTTTGTTACACCGACTTCATTAATTTCAGTGGAGGGTATGATAGTGTTACAGAACGCAAAGGCCACAACCAGAAAAGTCGGCGATTGGCCGGGATGCCTCGTGGCCATGGTATGTTGACAGTGGTGGATTGTCTTTGTCTGGGGTTTGGAAAAAGCGGCACGGATTTGGAAATCAGTGTACCGCAATAAATCTGAAGCGTCGATAGGCTTCCCACACCCAGGTTCGGGAGACGGAGGTAAGACCACACGCGGAAAGACGCTCAGCCAACGAGTGACGTGACGTGATTCCTTCCGTTGCTTCTTAGAATCGAAGCTGCCACGTCTGACCCCCACTTTTTCTAATAAAGACGAATAAGAAAAATAAATCGTCATTTTTGTTAATACCGTTTTATGCAGTGGCGTGGTGACCTAGATATGACACAGAACGCAACAATTAGCTGCTAGCACTCATAAATTCGCTGTTGAAATTGCTAAGCATAGGTATAATTTTCATTATATTCTTTTTTTCTCGCACTTCTTGCTTGCGGAAATTTTTCCTGTCTGTTTGTCTTCCTTTCAACTTCTTTTATGTGCTGTGACCCTTCAAGATGTGGGAGATCATGGACCTCCATATTTTCCTGTCACTTGAAGCTCTTAACATGTTTTCTCTTTTAGATATTTCTCCCAGATCCTGTTCTGTTATCTACTTATTCCAACGCGTTAGTTTCCCTTGCCCCTATTTCCCTCTATCCGCGCTGTGAATATCAGATTTACCAAGACCTCCTTCCCCGTTACATGTCCCAGAAATTCAAACTGCCTCCTCCTGATGTTCAGTATTCTTTTCCATTCTCTCCAAAACGTCGGCATTGCTCATATGCTCGACCTATAGTATCCTTAGATTCATTTTTCAACGAACAAGCTTCAAAAATTTAAATGTGATGCCGAGTGCCATCTTCTATCTACTTGTATTCTGGTCTTTATAAAGGTGTTCCAATAAATTGGACCGATTTTAATGTGAATTAACTTTAAGCGTCTAATGAATTTTTCTTTTTCTTTCAGATTTGGTGGACATTTTGGCGATATTATTTTTCACACATAATTGCCATGATTTAAATAAAATGACCCAATAGAGAAATAAATAAATTTTCACCAATGACACTGCTTTCTTTACTGCTGACTTTGATCCGTCTTAATGAAACACCCTTTATATAAAACAATGAAACAAACTTTTATATATATATATATATATATATATATATATATATATATATAATTCGCTTGATGATGAAATAGAGCTGTTTTTTAGCTTCTATTTTTGAAACATGAGAACTCTTATGTAGCAATGGAATCATATTTTTTAAAAATAATTATAATTTAGGCTCTGCTTATGTATTGAGCTCTGTTTTTTTTACCATAAAAACAAACCACTAAAGACCTTTGGATTATAAACCTAACGGTTCTTTCCAATTTTTCTATATATTTGCAGATATATATATATATATATATATATATATATATATATATATATATATATATGTGTGTGTGTGTGTGTGTGTGTGTGTGTGTGTGTGTGTGTAAAGGTGTTCCAATAAATTGGACTGATTTTGAATGTGAATTAAGTTTAAACGTCTATTGAATTTTTTCTTTTTCTTTCAGATTTAGCGGACATTTGAGCGATATTATTTTTTACGTATAAATGCCATGACTTAAATAACATGATGCAATAGTGAAATAATCAAATTTTCACCAATAACATTGATTTATTTACTGCCTTACTTTGATATGTCTTAATGAAACACACTTTATATATAATCCGTCTTAATGAAACACACTTTATACATAATCCGTCTTAATGAAACACCCCAACTTTCATTAACCTCAATGTTTTCTCACTTTTTTAACTGTCTGGAATAATTTGCATCTTAGCGGCTTTATAGCTTTGCTATGGGCAAAATGATTAGTAAAAGTGGGTTTAATAAACTCTATCTTCGATATGAAACTGGGTAATATATAAAAGGTATTAAAATTATTTTGCCTGCCAGAAAATGTTATTCACGTTTGAAGCAAATCATAATATTGAATTTCCATAATTTAGGCATTAAAGTATAGAATTTAGTTTATTCCTACCCATTAAAACAATTGTATCGATTTGTAATCATGTTTCGCATTAATATAATTGTCAAAAAGAGGTCACGCGAGATCGCATCCAAAGTTACGTGAAAAACATTGAAGAATGCTGTGTCTTTTTGTTTTTAATTTAGGAATTTCTCATATAAATGGAAATGTAAATTCCGATTTTTGATTCGATAATTTTCATTCGATATATTCCAGAGAGACTGTAATATATAACCCGGGTGTAACAACAAAATTGTCCAAATCGTGAAATAACATAATTATCCATCCCATAAAATGTATGATATCTAAAAAAAAATTAAAAAAAACGAAAAAGAAAAAAAAACTGTACATCCGCGTCCTGGGTATGACGATAAACTACCTCCGCGTCCTGAGTAAGACGATAATCTACATCCGCGTCCTGGGTAAGATGATAAACTACATCCGAGTCCTGGGTAAGACGATGAACTGCATCCGCGTCCTGGGTATGACGATAAACTACATCCGCGTTCTGGGTAAGACGATAGACTACATCCGCGTCCAGGGTAAGACGATAGACTACATCCGCGTCCTGGGTAAGACGATAACTACATCTACATTCCGGGTATGACGATAAACTACATCCGCGTCCTGGGTAAGACGATAAACTACATCCGACGACAGGACCTCTGATGAGAAGCTTGGAACCACTTCTTAATTGCTGGTCTTCCCAGGTCCATCCTGACCCGGAGTGGTAGCACCTTCTAGGGTCCCAAATATGGGTAAATATTTAACCCTTAAACTGGGGTTAAAGCACTATTAAAGTGTAAAAATAGTTTTTAATACCAGTAATAACTTTTTGAGAAAAACTATTACCAGAAATACATTTTTACCAGCAATACATTTTTGAAGAAAGTAAATATTAACACTAATACATTTTTAAAGAACAAATATTACGAGTAA
>CAHIKZ030000281.1:510000-570000 GCA_903632075.3 Acanthosepion pharaonis | reverse complement strand
AACAGAATGGGTAAGATAGATAAATACATAAATACGTAGCAACAGTTTAAGATAGATAGATAGATAGGAACACACACGCGCGCACACACACACACACACACACACACACACACACACACACACATATATATATATATATATAGATAGATAGATAGATAGATAGATAGATAATCCCTAGACATGAGTACTGGATCGAAAACACTGTTGCCGCCAAGAATTAATAAATGGTTCATTTCGGAATTTGCTATAGGCTACTTGAATCCGCATACACCTGTTGAAGGCCGGAGGGTACAACGGCCGAATCTTTGTGATAATAACAACAAAGATGATGGGCCACCTGTAAATAGTGTAAACATGCTTTCCTTTTGTCCAATTTTTTCTTAAATCCTCGGCGTTGTTCGCATGCTTCTTCCATGGCATCCTCAGCCTAATATTGTAGAATTCAATTCCCAGAAGTCTTCTCTTCTACTTTGAGAAAAGTGTCCAGCACGCAATGAAAGATTGATATTATATAGCAGTTCAGCTCTCTTGTTTCTGCTTCATGAAATTTTCCTCTTTCTTAATACTTTGCTTAGCTTTTGGAAGTCATCTTTCGCTTTTCCATTTGTGTCTTCACAACATTTCCCAGATAGCTTAATTTCTATACTATATATTGATTCTGACGTTTCCAATTCGTAGCTCGTATATTCGATTGTCTTTGTTGCTGAAAAGCATGCATACTTCTGTCTTACATTTGATAGATAGTCCATTCTTCTTGCACTCCTTTTTGTTTTTTTTAGATTTCATTCTGTGTTATTGATTGTTCTTGTTAAGCTTCCATGGCTTTTACTGGCCTTTATTTTTATCATGAAGGAAATTCTTTGATTGTGCTTGTCCGTCCTTTCGTTAATTTGCACGACCGTTACGCCTTGCCAATAATGAACTATTCCCTTTTGATCGGGTGAAATGACGGGAAAAGTTACTAGTTGGTTTCAGTGGGAAAAATTGAAAGAAAGAAAGAAAGAAAGAAAGAAAGAAAGAAAGAAAGAAAGAAAGAAAAAAACCTTTAAAATCTGTTTCTGTGAAATGGAAATAAAAACCTGTCAATTTCAAATCTTTTCATTTGTATCCCCTTACTTCTTAAAATAACGACCAACATTCATATTTATGATTGTCATTACAATATTTCGTTTAATGTTTTTAAGCTCAAATCTCTAACGATGTAATAGCGGAATGTCTGCGGAAGTTTTATTGTCTTAGTCAAGGGCTTATTCAATCATTAACTTAACAAATTATAAATAGGACTGTGAAATTTTCACGGGTTTTTCTTATTCTTATTCTTCTGCTCCTTATGTTATTATTATTATTATTATTATTTTTTTATTTTCGTTGATTTCTGGCGTTTACACATTTCTGAAAAAAAAAAAAATTACATAGATAAAGCCCTTCGTAAAGTGTGGGCTGTACTTGTCAGAACAATTTTTTGTATCTCCTTGAGGCATGGACTTCCAGGAATCCCTTCAATTAGTCTACTGCAATCTTTTCCAACCAGTCCTAGAGCTCCAACTATAACAGGGATTGTTGATGTTCCCATATGCCACATTTTCGAGATTTCTATTTCAAGGTCCTTGTACTTTGACAACTTTTTGAATATCTTCAAAGATACATTGCAGTCAGCAGGGACTGCCATATCAATAAGGAGGCACCGTTTTTGTTTGTGGTCTTTAATAACAATATCTAGCCGGTTGGCCTTGACTGTTCTGTGGCACCATGCATACCTGACGATTTGAAAGAAATATTCATAGATATATGATTTGTTTTTTACGGTTTATCAACCATTTAATAATTATTTAAGGCCGAAAAATATTTTGGGTTTTAAGAATAATTCTTTCTTTGCATTCAAGCGATTTGGGAGAAAGAAAGAGAAAACGAAGAAGAAAGAAAGAAAAAGAAAAATAATACGAAAACAGGTCATAGTTGAACACACACACACACACACACACACACAGCTATAATTGACAGGTAGCAGATGTCGAAAATATCTAGGTCACCTACGAACAAGCATTTGACCGATTTCCGCGTGTCCACGAAAAATGGAAGTTTGTTATCAATTGGATGTCACCCAAGGGAAAAGAAAGAAAGGAGGAAAAGAAGAAGAAAAAAAAAACCAACGAAATTTTTTATTTCGATAAGTGACTAAAATAGAGATAATGGAATTGTGTTGTTAAGAAATGTTCGCCAAAGTAAAGTTCATTTAAAAACGTTAATGTTTTGACAAAACACAGGTGTGGCTACAGAACCGTAGTTAGATATGAAAAATTAAAATCCCACACAGGGATTCTCACCGACCGGATTTTCCACGATAATAAAGGTTTTTGTTATCAGACCTTCGTGCGAAAGGAAAATGAAATATTTTTATTTCGCTTCAGAAAACGCCAGCTAGCCTAGGAAATCCTTTCTTAGATCATATCCAATTAGCGATAAACTGCTTGACAAATACCACGTGTTAAAAAGCCGAGAGTGTCATCTCGGTCGCTCATGATAAGGGCGATTTAATTAATATTTTTGTTTTTTAAGCAAGGTATTTCTTTCCAAAAACAAAGCCACGGATTGTTCACGCCCGACTAAGACGTCATTGGCCAAATAGATCACATGACACACGAAGGAGGAGGAAAGATACCCGACCAAGACGTCAATGGCCAAATAGATCACATGACACACGAAGGAGGAGGAAAGATACCCGACCAGGACCTCATTGGCCAAGAGCGGTCACGTGACGCACGAAGAAAACAGTCGACGCCTCTATCAGAAGTGTAAATGTGAGGAACCGATACGAAGAAGTGGGGAAGTTGGTACACGCCCCTCAGAGGCGCAGTAAGGGAGTGGGAGTGAGAGGAGAGTTACCGAAAATGGAAAAGAATGAAAAATCTCTAACCAGAAATAAGAAGGGTGGATACGTAATTAGAATTATCGAAGAACCCCTGGCGCCGACAGACCCACCCCAGTTTTGACGGCGTCAATAAAAGCGACACCCCAACCGACAGAAATCAGTTCGCTCCTTAGCGGGCAGGAGAGGCCAGTTCGTTTGGTCTAAGTGAAGAAGTTCGTTCGACCCAAGCCGGAGAGAAGAAGTTTGAGTCAGCCGCGGACCCTGGGTAGAAGTTTTGAGTCTTGGACGACAAGCAGAGATGAGCGCCCAGTGTTGAAACCTCATCAGATAGCTGACCAAGATTCACGCACACTTTTGGACTCTACTTCAACCAAGAACAAGTAGTTTGAAGAGCGACTTAGAATCAGACCACAGAAATAAGTTTTTCGACTTTCGTCCAAAGACACACCAAAACACAAATTTCTTAGAGAGCAGACAACTTGAAGCCTTAAAGTTGCCTAGTGAAAGCGTCGTGCCACAATCCACAGAACGGGTCGGGAAGTAGACATAGTCCTATGTGCCGAACAAATGGACATAAAAAGTTTGTTACCTTTTTCTTTGATACTTTGGACTTTGTGAGTTTTCATTTTATTTTCTTTTATACATAATTGTGTTATCACCCCCGTTGAACTCAGCTTGCATTACGGCCCCAACCCCTGTTTGATCTCGTCTGTCTAAGATCAATCCACAACGTGGGTAGGCAGACTGGAGATCAGTGCAGTTACCCTCGTAACCAGGCGTTGGAAGCAGGTTGGGAACGGCGAGGCTGGTATCAATCTAACCAGATTCCTACCCGGATCATAAAAGGGTTAGAACGTCACGTTTGGAGCAGCGAGGAGCGAACAGCTGACGCCGCGGCGAAGACGTCTGGTTGGTGCTGTTAGGGACGTCACAACTGGCGCCGTGGTAGATCAGGATAGAACGACACAGTCGGCGCTGCGACCGGGGGACGACATCACAATCGACGCCGTGACCAGGACATTAGAGCCTGAGGCAGCCACGTGACGTCACAGTTCTGTCAGTGTGTATTGTGTAATCCCATAGAATTGTAACAGCTCCTATCTCCGTAACCGGGTCTGGGTGGTGTTCATACCAGTTTCTTTCAGTTTCCTTCCCGTAGAAGTTGCAGATTTTCCAGTGCAGATATTGGCCCATTCTGTCATGTCGGGTTTTATATTCAGTGGGTGACAACATCGTGCAACCTGATACAAGATGATCGATCGTTTCTGGATATTTTGGGCTGACACAATAATGTGCTTGATAATTCCTAGTTAGCAAGCATTGGTCCTGCGCAGCAAGGATAAAACCTTCAGTTTCCGCTTTCAACCCTGCACTACGTAGCCACTGATGGGTACGGGTTTTGTCTACGTCATCTTGTTTGGTACGGGCAGAGTATTGGCCATGAAGCGGTTTATCTTGCCATCACTTCTGTAACTGGTCGGTTGCATTCGTCTTTGCTGTCTTTTTTAGGTATTTTGCAGTTTCAGTCGGTGTATTGTGCTGTAGTTGCATCTCTACGCCCATTTGAAACTCCATTTTGAATTTGTTGGCTTTTTCATTACGGAGTAGAGACGCTTATTATTATTATTATTATTTCCTTTGATTTCTGGTGGGTACTAATTTCTCGTTCCAAATATGCAAAATAGCAGGAAAAGAAATCTGAAGTTCATCTAATTTCCTTCATGATAAAAATAAAGGCCAGTAAAAGCCAGGGAAGCTTAACAAGAACGGATATGAAGTGTAGACAGATCTATATATCTTGAACACCAATATAAGAAAATGAAGCCGTCACAAGAAAAAACTTATTACAAACTTATATAGATATATAAGTTTCAATTATCTGTCTATATACCTATCTTCTTCTTCTTCTTCTTCTTCTTCTGTGTACCGTGTCTCTAAAGGATGTTAGCGATCATGGCTCTCCACAATTCCTTGCCTTTTGTAGCTCTTATTAAATGTTGCCTTTTTGACTTTTTTGACAGATAAAGGAAGCTTTTTTTACTGACAGATAAAGCTGAGAGAATCAAAGAGAAATATAAAGACTGGACATTGGAAAAGAAAGACCTCTGCTCGAAAAGGCGACCCAAAATGATACCCTGTGTGTGTGTGAGAGAGAGGGAGAGAGAGAGAGAGTACATGTGTGTGGGAGAGAGAGAGAATGTAGAAATGGATGTGAGACTGTCGTCTGGAGAAGTTCCCCACAAAATCCTCTAGCCAGGAATATGCGTCGTCGTCGTCTTCTTCTTCTTCTACTTCTTCTTCTTCTTCTTCTTCTTCTTCTTCTTCTTCTTCTTCTATATAGAGAGACAGAGAATGTAGAAATGGATGTAAGATTGTAGTCTGGAGAAGATGTATTTTATGTTCACCCAAAAAGCTTCTAGCCAGGGAAATGTGTCTTCTTCTTCTTCTTCTCCTTATTATTATTATTATTATTATTATTATTTCCTTTGATTTCTGGTGTATACTCGTTTCTTTCCGGGTCCCAGCCAGAAATCTTCAAGAAACATGGAGAAAGACTAAAAAATAAAAGTGAATAAACAGCAGTTACTGAAATACAGGCCGTAGTTTGTGACCATATTGCATTGTTTAAAAAAATCATCTGGTGATGGTATATTTGTGTGCATTTGTTAAGTAAAATATAAAATTTCAATAACTCTTATTTACTATACTATGTCAATACTATGTACATTATTTATGAGTCTTTCTCCATGTTCCTCTTACTATCAAAAGTTCAATTTTGGATTCGTCTGTCCACAATATATTTTGCTAAATCTAAATATATACTATGAGAAACAATACAATATTATCTGTCTATATTTCTGAAATGAGCTATCGTCCTCATCTTTGTCGCCATATTTATTACAATATTTCAGCCCTTCAGTATCTGTCTATATTTCTGAGATGAGGTATTATGTACACTATTTATATTATTCGGACTATTGTCCTCATCTTTGTTGCCATATTTATTACAACGTTTCGGCCCTTCAGTATCTGTCTATATTTCTGAGATGAGGTATTATATACACTATTTACATTATTCGAACTATTGTCCTCATCTTTGTCGCCATATTTATTACGTTTCGGCCCTTCAGTATCTGTCTATATTTCTGAGATGAGGTATTATGCACACTATTTACATTATTCAAACTATTGTCCTCATCTTTGTTGCTATATTTATTACAATGTTTAGGCCTTTCAGTATCTGTCTATATTTCTGAGATGAGTTATTATGTACACTATTTACATTATTCGGATTATTGTCCTCATCTTTGTCACCATATTTATTACAACGTTTCGGCCCTTCAGTATCTGTCTATATTTCTGAGATGAGGTATTATGTACACTATTTACATTATTCAAACTATTGTCTTCATCTTTGTTGCTATATTTATTACAACGTTTAGGCCTTTCAGTATCTGTCTATATTTCTGAGATGAGGTATTATGTACACTATTTACATTATTCAAACTATTGTCCTCATCTTTGTTGCTATATTTATGACAATGTTTCGGCCTTTCAGTATTTGTCTATATTTCTGAGATGAGGTATTATGTACACTATTTACATTATTCGGACTATTGTCCTCATCTTTGTCACCACATTTATTACAACGTTTTGGCCTTTCAGTATCTGTCTATATTTCTGAGATGAGGTATTATGTACACTATTTACATTATTCGGATTATTGACCTCATCTTTGTCACCATATTTATTACAACGTTTCGGCCCTTCAGTATCTGTCTATATTTCTGAGATGAGGTATTATGTACACTATTTACATTATTCGGATTATTGACCTCATCTTTGTCACCATATTTATTACAACGTTTCGGCCCTTCAGTATCTGTCTATATTTCTGAGATGAGGTATTATGTACACTATTTACATTATTCGGATTATTGACCTCATCTTTGTCACCATATTTATTACAACGTTTCGGCCCTTCAGTATCTGTCTATATTTCTGAGATGAGGTATTATGTACACTATTTACATTATTCGGATTATTGACCTCATCTTTGTCACCATATTTATTACAACGTTTCGGCCCTTCTTCTGTATCTGAGATGAGGTATTATGTACACTATTTATTATTCGGATTATTGACCTCATCTTTGTCACCATATTTATTACAACGTTTCGGCCCTTCAGTATCTGTCTATATTTCTGAGATGAGGGTTATGTACACTATTTACATTATTCGGATTATTGACCTCATCTTTGTCACCATATTTATTACAACGTTTCGGCCCTTCAGTATCTGTCTATATTTCTGAGATGAGGTATTATGTACACTATTTACATTATTCGGATTATTGACCTCATCTTTGTCACCATATTTATTACAACGTTTCGGCCCTTCAGTATCTGTCTATATTTCTGAGATGAGGTATTATGTACACTATTTACATTATTCGGATTATTGACCTCATCTTTGTCACCATATTTATTACAACGTTTCGGCCCTTCAGTATCTGTCTATATTTCTGAGATGAGGTATTATGTACACTATTTACATTATTCGAACTATTGTCCTCATCTTTGTCGCCATATTTATTACGTTTCGGCCCTTCAATATCTGTCTATATTTCTGAGATGAGGTATTATGTACACTATTTACATTATTCAAACTATTGTCCTCATATTTGTTGCTATATTTATTACAACGTTTAGGCCTTTCAGTATCTGTCTATATTTCTGAGATGAGGTATTATGTCCACTATTTACATTATTCGAACTATTGTACTCATCTTTGTTGCTATATTTATTACAACGTTTCGGCCTTTCAGTATCTGTCTATATTTCTGAGATGAGGTATTATGTACACTATTTACATTATTCGGACTATTGTCTTCATCTTTGTTGCCATATTTATTACGACGTTACGGCCGTTGTACGCTTCGACCTTCTTCAGGTAGTTGGAATTTCGAACTGGACCCTTCACTTCGGTCGCTGGAGTAGAATGTTCTAGTTCCTCGTGCCATGTCTAATGGATGTCAGTTATCAGTTATCTCCTGTTAATTCCCCACTGCAAATTCCCCACCGCCTTACCCGGGTATTAAATTCACACTCTTTGGGTTCTGTCACTGGATCTAACTAACGCCTTTATCCACTGTGTCATGTGTACTTGAGGCATTAGTTACATCCAGTGACAGGACTCAAAGATTGTGAGTTCAATTCAATAATAAAGGTGTACAAGTCAGGAATACTTCGCTGAGGGAACAGCCGTTCATCAAGATAGGCGAGGATTCAGGGTCTGCCTGATGGGGGCATCACTAGTTTGATGTTCGGGGCATTGAATGAGAGCTGTTAGAGCTAGATCAGAATAGAGTTCAGCTGCCAATCTTTGGTCACATAGAGCGATGGATAGCTCTGTATGATCTAGCTGCGAAGGCGAATGTATCAGACAGGACAGAAATTTGAACTCGGCTCGTAGAATCCAGTCGTTCACCACAGTTTCATTATCCTAAAATATCGTGAAGCTGTATTTATGAAAGAGTTATTTGTGAGATATCGGCAGGACGTGACGGTCGTGCTAAGTAACGAAGGCAAGGACAAGCGCAATTATTATGTGATGGACCCAACTTCAACGACGCAAGATACGCAGATAATGCCCTGTTGACGTCAAACACAGAAAAAAACGAGAAAAAACTAGTGCAAGAAGAAAGGACTATCTATCGAATGTAAGATCGCAGAATATATGATTTTCAGCAAAAGAGCCAATCGATGATACGAGCTACGAATTCAAAACACAAAAAACAACAAAAAAATGTACGGAAATTGAGTAATCTCGGTAATGTTATTTGAGTCGTTGGAAAATGGAAAGCGAAAAAAGCCTTCCAGAAGCTAAGCAAAGTATTAAGATAAAGGAAAATTTTCATTAGCACCTTTCCCTACACCAAAAAAGCTGGACAATTTTCTCAAAGTTGAGAGAAGAGTTGGGGGAAGTGAATTCTGTAAAATTACGTTGAGGATGCCATGGACGAAGCATGAGATCAGTGACGACCTATTAATGTGGACAAAAAGGACATTTGTTTACTCTATTTACAGGCGGTCTAACCTCTTTGTTGATATTATCACAACGATTCGGCCGTTGTACCCTCCGGCCTTCAACAGGTGTATGCCGATCTGTGTAGCCTGAAGCGAATTCCGAAATGAACTATCTATTAAATCTTGGCGGCTACACTGTTGTCATTTCAGTGCTCATGTCTAGGGATATCTATCTATCTATCTATCTATCTATCTATCTATCTATCTCAGTCTGTTCTTCATCTATCTATCTATCTATCTATCTATCTATCTATCTATCTATCTATCCTAATCTGTTCTTTATCTATCTATCTATCTATCTATCTATCTCAGTTTGTTCTTTATCTATCTATCTATCTATCTATCTATCTATCTATCTATCTCAATCTGTTCTTCATCTATCTATCTATCTATCTATCTATCTATCTATCTATCTATCTATCTATCACTTTGGTCTCTATCTATCTATCTATCTATCTATCTATCTATCTATCTATATATCGCAGTCTGTTCTTTATCTATCTATCTATCTATCTATCCTAATCTGTTCTTTATCTATCTATCTATCTATCTATCTATCTATCTATCTATCTATCTATCTCAGTTTGTTCTTTATCTATCTATCTATCTATCTATCTATCTATCTATCTATCTATCTATCTCAATCTGTTCTTCATCTATCTATCTATCTATCTATCTATCTATCTATCTATCTATCTATCACTTTGGTATCTATCTATCTATCTATCTATCTATCTATCTATCTATCGCAGTCTGTTCTTTATCTATCTATCTATCTATCTATCTATCTATCTATCTATCTATCTATCTATCCTAATCTGTTCTTTATCTATCTATCTATCTATCTATCTATCTATCTATCTCAGTCTGTTCTTCATCTATCTATCTATCTATCTATCTATCTATCTATCTATCTATCTATGACAGTCTGTTCATATCTATCTCTCTATGCAGCTATTTATCTATGTATCTTACTCTGTCCTTATCTATCTATCTATCTATCCGTTTACACACACACACACGCACACACACACACACACATATATATATATAGATATATATATATATATATATATAGAGAGAGAGAGAGAGAGATAAGAGTTGATATAAACCAAGTAAGTTTTACCAATATCCCCCTACTCACACACTATATTTTGAATTTACACCCCAATAATATATTAAATTTATATTTGGGCTTTGAATCAGCATTTAATTTAGCGTTCCTCTCATGAGACATGTATAAAAAAAACAACTGCAATAAGTGTTTCATTCAACATTTCATTTGGTTTGTTTTGTTTTACGGCATATCAACCTTAATTGCTTATTTAACGCCGACAAGATTTTTATTTCTTGCCATATTCTTTTCCAAAAATGTGTTGCTGATAATATTTATTTTCTTCTTAAATGTATTGCTGGTAATAAATTTTCATTCAAAAATTTATTGCTTTTATTAAAACATATATTTACACTTACATATTGCTTTAACCCCAGTTTAGCGGTTAACTATTTGCCCATAGCTGGGACCCTAACAGGTGCTACCACCCCGGGTCAGGGTGGACCTGGGAACACCAGCAATTAAGAAGTGGTTCCACGCTCCTCAAAACTTCTTGATCAGAGGCCTTGCTGCTGGACGTAGTTTATCGTCTTGCCCAGGACGCGGGTGTAGTTTATCGTCATACCCTAGACGCGGATGTAGTTTATCGTCATAGCCTAGACGCGGATGTAGTCTATAGTCATACCCAGGACTCGGATTTAGTTTATCGTCATAGCCTAGACGCGGATGTAGTTTATCGTCATACCTTAGACGCGGGTGTAGTTTATCGTCATACCCAGAGCGGTTCACCGGTTCGCGCCTGACGACTCGGGAAAAACATGAAACTTTAAGTTGCACTACAAAAGTATATATATATATATATATATATATATATATATATATATAGGTTTGAAACGGTACAAAAGCGTATTAAGGCATTAAAAACTAGAAATGTTGTATTGCAGGCCATGAAAAGTTTAAAATAAAACACACACCAGTCGACAGGTTTCGTCCCCTCTCGTCAGAACTGTTAATGGGGAATCTGTACTTCCATCTATGTGTAAAGATGTTCTACCCCCCCCCACCATATTAACTCTGTTATTTACTATTTCAAATGTAGTTGTGGATGCGACTACATAGGTAGAACGACACAGCGGTTGGACGTGAGAATTATCAACACGTACCTGCGATAATACTAAACAAAAAATTTTCTTTGGGCGATACCATTCGTAACACGTATGGGTCTTCGATTGCGGATCATTTTATAAAGAATCCAACTTGTGCGATGGATTTCAGTGTGAACTGGTTTTTTGACAGTGTTTGACTGTTATTCTGACCTCCGTTTTTTGATTTTTCTGTACTTTGCTTCATTATTTGGACGAACCTTTTTTTGAAAACACCGGACCTTTTTTCTGATAAGTTATTGTTTTAGTTTCATTCTTTTAATTTTTTCCATTTCTTTTGTTTGTTTTTAATTTGTTTTTGGGCTTCGGCCCACATTTTTTCTTTTTTTAGTCCGGCTTGACAAAGTCTTACCGGACGACTGATTTCTTATTTTTTGTTTTTTTTCTGTGAATTTTAAGAAAAAAAAAAAGAACAGTTTACACAAAAGAAAAAGAAGCTTTGTGTTTATTTCTTTTTTATTTTTTTATTTTTTCTTAGCGACTTCAGTCGCCTTCTTTCTCCTTTTTATTTTGGTTTGACTAGTTTATTTTAATTCATTTTCTTTAGCGGCGTCAGCCGCAAAACCTTATCTTTTTTATTCTTTTTTTTAGTACATTTGAAAGTTTTTGTGAAAAAAGAGGGAAGTTTTTGGTTTTTTTTATTTTCGGCTGCCTTCGGGCGCCATTTTTTATTTTGTTTGTTTAAAAAAGACTTACCTGTTTATTTTCTTTCCGGTTTTTTTTTCTGTTTATCTTTTTATTTCCTGGGTTATCCAGGCTTTCTTTATTTATTTTATATTTTATATTTTCCCCAACTCCTCTCCCCGTGATTGTGAAGAATTTGAAAACCCGCAGGTGGTAGTTTCCACATTTTTTTTACAACATGGCCGACAGCAATAGTCGGGCCAATGTGAAAAAAAGATCTGTTTGGTTCGGCCGATAAAATGACCACTCTGAAAAAGAAAACTGAAAAGCGGGCTGATGTCAACCCCAAAACAGACAAAAGCATCTCCAAAAAGGAGATGCTTCTAAACAAGACCAAGTGCCTAAAGAGGCGCAAAATAAGACGAAAAGATGAGTTGCCCTCTTTGCTGGAAGTCCCCCCTAGTTGTATTCTGAACATGGCGGATTTCCTGGATAAGGCGAAAGTTACGCCCATCTTGTTAATAAAGATGGGTTCGTCGATGATGTCCGGGAGCTCGATATGTTCTCAAAGAGAATGGTGACCGTTTTGTGGTCGACAAGAAAACCCGAAAGATTTGTCGCTCCACAAAAGACACTGTGATCAAATCACTTTTTGTCCCTGGGGATAAAACCCCAAAGAGTTATTAAGGTACGGGTTTTTTCATGTGGGACATTCTGCCCACACCAGAAGATTGCCTGGCTATGGCCAAGAAGGAATTAATCACGAAAGATCTAATTTTGAGAACTGAATATGAAAAAAAAGGCGGACCAGGGTGGCCGTTTTTGAGGTTCCTCCTCAAATTTCAGGAGAGCTTCTGGCTGCATTTTTTTATGCAGTACAGCCAGATTTTAGGGCTCTCTCCGACAATCTGAACGGGGGATGGACTTTTGACATCATGCTCGATCAAACGAGGCCTTGAAGTCCGTCCCCAACTGTTTGGTGTTAGGCGACCGGAAAATGCCGGTCATATTGACTGGTAGGCGTCCGACTTGCTGGAGGTGTGGAGAGACTGGTCACCTTTCCTCCTCCTGCCCAGGGAAGAAGGCCCTGGAGTTCCGGTCGTATATGACCAAAATTCACCCTTGGCCGATAAGGAAAAATCCGCGGCACCTGTAATGGGTCTAGCTGCGAGGCGGACCGATGGGCAAGTCCCTCAGTTGGGTCCAATCCCACATTGCCCCCGAAACCAACGCCTGCCACTAGTGTGGTTAAGGAGAAGGGGGAGGGGGAATGGCACCTCGTGGTTAGAGGCAAGGGGAAGACCCAAACAGCGGTTCCTCAGTCCCAACATGACACCAGGGACAAAGTCACCTACAGCCCCATTCCCTCTACCAGCTCTGAGGGCGACGCCTCGACATCGTATGAAAAGAACGCAAGCGAAACTCAGAAAATGAGTTTTCTTCTCATGATCGTGAAGACATACTGTCTAAGGGGTTCGCCCTTTATTCAGCATGTTTTGATGGTTGTTCGAGGGGTGTCTCTTGGCTAGTGAGCAGGTCTTTGAAGGCTGCATGTACCCTTGTCTTCGCGGATCCAGCGGGCAGGCTTTGCGTGCTGGATGTTACCATAAAAGGATAAGCTTCTTCGTCTCATTGGGGTTTATGCGCCCAATATCCATTCCGAGCAGCCTGCTTTGTTTCGGCAGATCGCGCCGTTCTTGACGACGTCTCGTCGGGTAGTTGTAGCAGGGGATTGGAATGCCGTCCTTGACCCCGATATAGATCGTATAGGGCACAAAAAAAAGTACTAAAACCCGGATGTGAAACCATTTCGGGACTTTATCGATGGGTTTGATCTCGTCGATAAGTTCCGGAATGAACACCCTCGGGAGGTAGTATGGACTTGGACAACTAGTGGCAGCTCGGCTCCTGGCTCGCTTGCGAGCTACCTGGACCGAGTCTTAGTTAGGAGAGTCGATGTAGGGCTCTTAGGGTGTCCAAGTTTCCGATATATAGTTTATACGGATCATAGACTTGTCCGGGTCCGTGTAAACTTAGATAAAAAAAGGTTAGGTTGGCTGGTTACTGGAAATTGAACTGTTCGCTTTTCAGTGATCAGGGTTTACGGGACCAGCTGTTACTAACGATCAAAGGGAATTGACAGGAGCGGTTGTGGGAAATGCCTGGTGGGGCAATTTAAAATCTAAGATTCGAACGTTTGCTGCCGACTTTAGTCGTCGGCTCAATTTAGATAAATTAGCGGCGCAAACGGCTTTAGAAGAAAAAAGTTGATCGGGCCGTGAAATCCCGTGTTAGTGGGGACTTAGTCTTAGCTAAGGCAGAGTTGGCCTCCTTGCTTATCAAGAAGGATCAAGCTCTGGTAGTTAGGGCTAGTTTAAAAAGAATGTCTTCTGAGGCAACGAATATGGCCGCTGAACTGCGTGTAGAGGAAAATCGAAACGCGGCCAGGCGACATAGCGTGCGTCACATTACCGGATAAGCGGACCATGACTACAAACGCGGGCATATGTGAGGGTCTTTCGAGATTACTTTCAGGAGCTTTTCACCAGAGAGCCCGGTCTGAGCTCTGCTCAGTTCGACGCCTATTTAGCTGACTTTCCCTGCCTCTCGGCAGCTGAATTAAAGGTGAGAGGGTCCCATAACAGAGTCGGAAATCTGGGAAGCGCTGAAGCAGGTTGGCCTGGATAAGTCTCCGGGATTAGATGGTCTTCCCTACGAAGTTTACTTGAGGTTGTCGCACGTTTTGTTCCTTTGCTGGAACTGATGTACAACCACTGGATGAGGCAGGGGGTCTTTACCTCAACGCTTCACCAGGGGTGTCATCAAATTTGCTGCGTAAGGACAAGGACGGTGGGGATGGGTTAGGAACTTTCGCCCTTAACGATGTTAAACACTGACTTAAAAGATTTTGGCGAAGATCTTAGCCAACCGTTTGCAGCTTGTCCTGTCTAGTCTGATTGGCCCTGAACAGACTTGTGCTGTGAAGGCAGGACTATTCAGGATAACCTTCATATGGTACGCTTGATCTTAGAACAAGTCGACAGTGAAGCCGCGCTGATCAATTTAGATCAGTCCAAGGCCTTCGATAGGGTTGACCATCGATTTCTGGAGGCTGACCTTTCGGCGGCCGGTTTCGGAGCCGACTTTCGCTCCTGGATCCGACTTCTGTATGCGACCCCCGGTGCGCTGGTGGAAGTGAATGGGGTAAGATCGAAGCCTTTCGTATTGTCTCGCTCCATTCGTCAAGGTTGTCCGCTATCGCCTCTGCTTTACGTTCTTGCGTTGGGTTTTTCCTTCGCAAGTTAAAGGCGAATCCGGTCCTATGCGGTATTTTGCTGCCTGGTGCTTCCACCTCAGCCAGGTATTCTGCCTATGCTGACGACGTTTCGGTTCTTGTGGCGAGCAGGCCGAGATTAACGAAGTCAGTAAGCAGATCAGTGGGTATGAGATGGTGACAGGGGCCAAAATCAACCGCGATAAGTCTGTGGGCTTGCGGTTGGGTGCGTGGAAGGGAGTTTCTCTTCCGGGCCTTTCTTCTGGACGGATGGGCCGATCAAGATACTCGGCGTCTGGTTTCGGTCCTGATCTCCAGTTGGAAAAGAATTGGTCGGAGGTACAAGGGCGGGCCGAGGCCGCGGCTAGTCTGTGGTCTCGGAGGAGACTTTCCCTGAAGGGAAGGGCGGAAGTTTGTGGTTCACACATCTATCCGATCCTCCTCTACCGTCTTTCTGTGCTTCCACTCCCGTATGCCCGACTAATGTCAGTAGTCAAGGCCTTGTTCTCTTTTTCTTGTGGAGAGGCAAGGCCCATATGGTATGTCGCGAGATCTGTTGCCTTCATCCTCTGAGGGCGGTCTGGGGATGCCTAGCATTGAGATTCGTCAATATATGCTTCGCATTACCTTTCTAGACCGAATGTGTCGCGGTTTGGATGAGGTGGGCACCTTTTGAAAGAAATGTCCGTAAACATTTCCCATCCCTGAGAAGTGTGCACTCGTGCGAGGAGGAGGCCGGTCGTACTCCTCGTGGCGAGTGCTCCTTCTAATAAGGTGAATGTCGTCGTGCTTTGAAACTCCTCTTGCGGACGTCGGATGGCCTCTCCGACGCCCAAGCGTTGTCTCGTAAAAGGCATTATATCGAGTGTTAGTTAGGGGGTCCGTTCAAGATGGTCTGATCGACGAGCTCGGGCTTACGAAGCAGGAGGCTCGCTCGATATGGCCTTGGGCGCCTGGGTTGAAATGTCTCAATAACGATGAGGCATCACTCACCTGGCTGATGATTCGCGGGGCCCTCTGGGTCGGCAAAAGACTTTGTTCAGCAGGCTTGGAGAAATATCCAAACTGTCGTCGCTGTACTGGGAATGTCGAGACCATTGGTCACGCCTTTTTTTCAGTGCAAGGCGGTAGTGCCGTTGTGCAAGTTTGTTGAAGGCCTCATGGTTCGCATGCTGCAGGGAAAGTTTTTGTCCTGGAAGCCAGTTCTGTTTGTAGCAATGTGGTATCGCAATTGACGAAGGCTGAACACTATGTGTTCTGTTGCTTACTAGTGGTTATGCGAGTCGTGATTTGGACGACGCGACAGAAGGGATTCTATGAAGGCGAGAAGTTCACCTTTCCCAACTGATCTTGTACTTTAGGCATCAGCTTAAAGTCAAGATTAGGACAGAAAGGCGGCGGCTCCCATCATCAGAATTCGGCAAAAGGTGGAGTGAATCTTGCGCGAATGTGCAGAGTGAAAGGGCTGACCTAGAGTGGCATTTAGATGTCAGTTAGGCACAGAATATTGTCCCTAACAGGGTTGAACATAGGCAACCCACCCCGATATTAGGCTAGACTAGGTTTTTGTTGTTGAATATTTAGTTTTCCTTTTTTTCCCGTTTAACTTAGCTAGGTATGTAAGCTCATTGGTCCCTTTTTATTTCTGTCCCTATTTTACTTTTGTTTAATTCCCCATCCCTCCCTCGTTAGGTGGTTAGTGATGTCAGTTTTCTGGTGGATGCGGGGCGTCTTTCGTTTTCAGGTGTGTGTTTTCGTATTTGTTGTTGTGTATGAATGAGTGAGTGTTTGTGTGAATGCTTGATGGTTTGAATGTGTACTCATTTTCTTAGTCCCGCATCGATTTCGTCCGGTTAACTGATATTTCTGCCACATTCATAGTTTATGGGGGTTTTATTACTAACTCATTTTTGTTTAGTTTATTGTAAATAATTATTTCATTTTGTAAATATTCATTTGGGATTTTTTTAAAAGTTGTTATTTTATGACCCTCCCCATGAACAATATTTGTTTGTATAAGGGGACTATTTAGGACGTCATAGAGAAACTGAGGTATTATGGTGGACGTAGTAAGAAAGGTAGGAGTGAATGTGATGTTTTGGTGATTGGATTATTGTTGGCAGTGTCTGTGACTAGCTAAGTTTTTTAGATTAAGACAGAAGAAGACCGTCATTCCCCATCCCCCTCTTTGGCCATGTGCCACATTTTGTATTTTAATTAGTGTGAACTGGTTTTCCGTCTTGGCCAGTTCGCACTCACTTTTCCATCTTAAGGTGTTGAGTCGCTTTACATCAGGTCCAGGCAGCCTTCTCTTTTGCAAACAAAGAAGACTTGTTTGAACTTCTAGACTTGTGGTATAATTTTTTCTGTTCTGTCCATTCATTCCTACCCATGACAGACTTTTTGGTATAATTTTTTTTCTTTGATGTGTTTTTATTTAAACTTATCCCTGTCCATTTCTAGTTTTTATGCCATGTCACCCATATATATATATATATATATATATATATATATATTTATTACAGACTTTTTTCTTTTCCTCATAATCTAAATTCCCGTTAACAGTTCTGACGAGAGGATTTTAACCTGTTATCGGAAACCGGTCGACTGCCATGTGTGTTTTATTTATAAACTTATCATGGCCTGCAATACAACATTTTCTAATTTTTAATGGACTTAATATATATATATATATATATATATATATATATATATATATATATATATATATATATCTGTGTGTGCGTGTGTGTATAAATATATAAACACATTATATATATCTGAAGATATATAAACATATATACACTATAAGCGTATATATGTTGTGAATCTGTATCGTTTCATTAACATATGGGTAAGAAAAGATAAAACAGAGCCTCGCATGTTTTGTACGCTACAGAACGACGGGCACTGGGATTAGATAAATATTGATTGTCGTTTTCGTTATAGTTTTAATCAATGTTTGCTGCAGCATTTCTATATTTTTATCTGAGCACGATGTGGCTGTCATCGCTACGGTTCAATTGATACCAAAATTAATATTGCCCATGTCTGTGCGGTTTTTCTCTAGACAAAACAGTTTTATTAGCTCTCATTATTTTACGAGAAATTGTTTTATATTCTAAGAGTAGAATTCTTTATATATTGAGAGAAACCTCTGCCGCAATTGTTTGCTTATTGAATGTGTCTGTTAGTCGGCACTAAGTTTTGTCTTTTATAGAATTGCCGCCTTTTTCGAAGCAGACTATGTGACCTTTATTAACTACGAGATTCAAGGTGACCACCCAGCTATCTCGCCTCTGGCTAGAAAGTTCCTACTCTAAAATTTGATTACCTTTGCTCGACAAAGGTTGTCTCGGATGAAGACAAAGATTATTTTAACGATTGCCAACCGTAGACTAACGAAGTTAAAACGACAAATGTTAATAATATTATTCTATCGCCGACGAATAAAACTAATAGTAATAATGGTGTCGGTTTTAATTAAAAATGAAGTGGAGGAATCGTGTAAAAAAAGAGAAAAGATCTCAGAGTGTTCGGGTATGGAGGAGACTCACTGCCAATTCTTACGAGCCGTTGTATTTAACAAAAAAGAAAAAAAATAATAACTGGTAGGGCAAAAGCTTGAAAATATTATTATATCCGAAATTACCTGAAAATAAAAATAGGAATTAAATAAAAAAAACTTTGTACCGTTTATGAGAGTGGTTCTCAACCGGGGGTCATGTGGACCCACGGTGGGTTGGCATATAACATTAATAAAGTTCGAAACGAAAAAAAAATAGCAAATTGAGGATTCACACTAATATTTTAGAGCAATTTCAGTTCGGAACGTTTATTACAACTGAGAATTGGAATGTCTACAGTAATCTATGCCATATTCAAATTCAAGGCGGCAGAAGATGGCGATTGACGTTGCATTTAAAAGATTAGAGTGTACGCGTATGGAAGAGACTTAATCCCAATTTTTACGAGCCGTCGAATTCAAGGATTTAACAAAAGGAAAAAGCAAATAAACAAAATAATTGCGAGAGGAAAAGTTTGAAAATATAAAACGAAAAGCATTGTTAAACGCAGAAATGCATCTTAATAATGTGCGAAATTAACTCACAATGAAAATAGGAATAAAAAAACAGAAACTTTGGGCCGTTTATAGCAGCGGTTCTCAACCGGGATATATGGGGACCCTGGGGGGGGTGACCATGTAACATGTAATAATGATAGTCTGTTTCTGTTCCGTGAAAAGTTTAAAAGCAACAACCAACTCGTGTATACGAGACGCGGAAGCGAAAATCGCATCGCAGCTCGTGACGTCACACATGACAACGCGAGAGTGAAAACGAGAAATATTAAGTATGGAAGCCGTTGGTATAAACAATTGGCTTATGTTATCAATTATAGGCATTTAAGAATATTTGTGGAGATTTCGTAGATTATTTATAACTCTAACATTTTTAGGCATTTAAAACAACATGCCTGGCCGCGTACACAATTCCTCAAAATCCTCGTTGAAAACACAAATATACTTAAAGATGAAAACAATAAAGAAAAACTAAAAATTCTTGAAGCTATATGCATAAAACAGTTGAAACCTAACCTGAACAAAATAAACTAAGAAATCTCCACAAATGCGATGCGATTTTCGCTTCCGCGTGTCGTATACACGAGTTAGTGGTTGCTTTGAAATTTTTCATGCAACAAAACAGACTATCACTATTGCTTCGTCCGTGTATTCTTTGATATACTGAAATGCAATTGCCATCATTGATAATGGCTTATGTAAGCCGAAAGCTTAGATAGGATTAAAACATATATCAATATGGTGATTTCCTTTCGTCTTTCAATAATAATGTTATTAAGCTTATCAGACAATATGAAAGGAACTTACTTAAAATAAATAGACAAAACTTGTCTATATTATTTAATGAAAGATGCATCAATGAAAATTGCGTGTGTGTGTATACATACATATATATATATATATATATATATATATATATATATATATATATGTATGTATATATATGTAGTATGTATAAAGTGTATGATATATGCTAAGCAATTGAATAACAAAGTGGAAAATACTCAGTAACACTTTGTCTTCTCAAAGACTTCATCAGACTAAATTAATTTTCTTACTGATGGAATTTACTTTCCCCGTTTATATCCCTGTCTTCCTTCCACGACATATATATATATATATATATATATATATATATATATATATATATATATATATATATATATATTTCATCAATAAGAACATTACCTGAGTTTGATAAAGTTCTTTTACAGGAGGAATCGCGTTAACCATATTTTCCTAGTAGAGAAATATGTTTAACGTGATTGGATTGTATAATATAAAAGCTCAAACACTAATATTCCATGGTTATAATTTATTACATTGGAATCGTTATCACGATCCAATTCATCAGACCTACAAATTCAAAATGCATGCACTATGAGAGCGAAATATAGTTATATATAAAAGAAAAACGAGAATTTTTGCTGGAGTCAATTGCGGATATCCCCTGACGAGTAGACGTATTGATTGCTGGAGGGTGCGTCTACGGAACTCTAGAGTCGGAATGTTGAAATTAACACCAATCAGCTAAGTGACAAACTTTATATTTCTAGCAATTCTCTCAGGATTGCTCTCGTCATATATATATATATGATTCATGAATTTATAAATTAAAATTGCACCTATAATTGAAATTAAAATAACTGATCCAACGTGCAACTTTCGGATAATAAGTGTGACATTTCTGTAATTATTGAACAATATAGTTCATGCCACATTGACGGAAAACCTACCAGTAAAAAAGAATTCTCTTATTACTATATTTGTACAAAAAGGCACAACCTTAAATTTTAAAATTCAAACTCAGCGTTGCGACCGCACGTTCCAAAACAATAACACATTTCTCATAGCATTTTTTCGGATTACATCTCTATTTTCGTTGTCCTCTTATTACCGAGAAGTAAAAAAACAAGAACAAAATCTATTTCCATACCTGAGGATGTCTGTAGGAACAGACGAAAGCTTGTAAAAAATTAAAAAGACCTTATGTAACTGGAATTTATAAACAGGGATCATATCATTCATATACAGGTTCGGGGTTGATGTATCTTATTGATATTGTTTGCGAAGATGTATTCTCGCCATTTAAATCATTAACCTCTATATTTATTTTTTTGTATGAATGATTGATGAATTTATATATATATATATATATATATATATATATATATATATATATTATGATTAGTAAATATAAGATTTATCACTTAAATGATTGATGTTATAAATTTCTTATTTCGATTAACTTTTTTAAACGTTCAGTCCACTTTTCAGGAGGTTTGAACAATTAACTGACATCTTTTTTTCTCATTCTGCATTCCATATTTTGTATACATACATATATATATATATATATATATTGAGAGAGTGGGAGTAAATAGATTTTACTCTGGAATTGCCGCTTTAGTACACGTTAGAACACTTTACCAAATATTGCAGATTTCTATATTTCCAGGTTAAGCATGCGATAAGTGCCACGTATAATTGTACCTATACTCTAACAGTGTGCTACCAACAGAGAGACAGGAGACATGTTCACTACGAGCATTACCCAGATCAAGGGAAGTTAGGGCCGAATGATAACCGTCTGAAAGGTGCGTGACAACTGAACAGGTTACGAAATCCAATTAGTCTCCCGTCCCACGCACGTTTAGTTAGAACTGGGCGGGCGCGCATCAAGCGCACCTGTTATCATGAAAGCTACTCCAGGTCGATGGGCCAAGAAATTGCCGACACGTTGGTGCCGCCGAGGAATGACATTTTCTTCTTGTGACCAAAGTGTGCAGACGGAAAATGAGAGAGGGAGTTTAGGAGAGAGAGAGAGAGAGAGAGAGAGAGAGAGAGAGAGATTAGTGGGCAATAGTAGAAGAGAGAGAAAATTGTGAGAGTTTGTTAGGTTAGAAATGGAAGAACGTGACGTGGCAAAAACAGCGCTTGAAGAAACGGTACGGATTCACGTAGAGGCGACATTGATGCTTAAAACATGTCGGAGGACCAAGATAAACCTGATTCGGGGAGAACGCAATATAATTAATCTTGAAGTGAGAATGATGAGAGTCTATATATATATATATATATATATATATATAAATTACAATAAATCATTCTTGCAAAAAGTAGATTAGTAATGTTAATGATATAAAATGGCGAAAATTCTTTGCATACAAAATTTCCATGCCTGAGGATGACTGTACGTACAGTTGAAAGTACTAGCAGTTAAAAAAAAAGACCTTATACAACTTGTAGTTATTAAAAACAAGGATCATAACATTCATCGAGTGGTTCGTCGGTTAATGTAACTTTAAAATTTTGTTTGCGAAGAGTTTTCGCCATTTTATATCATTAACTTTACTAATCTATTTTTTGTATGAATGATTCATTGCAATCTATATTGAACTGCACCACATATTTGATTTCAAAGAACTAATACGACGTGTAAATTTTCGGGATAACAACTGAGACATTACTCTATTTATTGAACAATTTAGTTCATACCACATTGACTGATAAAATCCTACAAAAAAAAATTCTCAAATTATCATATTAGTAAAAGACGCACTCTCTGAAATTTTCAAAAAAATTCAACCTTAGCGTTGCGACTGCACGTTTCAAAAGTTTTTACCCGTTAGCAATAACACATTTCTAAAAAAAACAGATTTCGATTCGCATTTTATCTTTTGTCTACGCTACTACTCAAAATAATTTCCATGCCCGAGGATGACTGAATGTACAGTTGAAAGTACTTGCAGATTAAAAAAAGACCGTATACAGCTTGTAGTTATTAAAAACAAGGATCATAACATTCATCGAGTGGTTCGTAGGTTAATGCAACTTTAAAATTTTATTTGTGAAGAGTTTTCGCCATTTTATATCATTAACTTTACCAATCTACTTTTTGTATGAATGATTCATGATTCATATATATATATATATATATACAGAGAGAGAGAGAGAGAGAGAGAGAGAGAGAGATTAAATGAGGATTTGAAAAAAAAAAGTCACCTAATAATTAATATAGTGATATTTATTTATAATATATGAATTTTTACAGAGAAGAGTTAAAACGATACGTACAATTGGATTTTCAGTGTTTGGGTCTTAGAAAAATAATTTGATGTTTTGCTTTTTTTAAAACCTTTTTTCCTTTCACCGGTTTTGCTTAACTTTTCAAAAAGTTTTCAACTGTTCCTATCTCCACGTGTTGATGCTTATGCTTTGTAAAAAATGAAAAACAAGGGGCATAAGTGGCTATAAATATTTGTCGTTTATGTTAAGGGTAATTTGGTAGAATCTATTTATGCAATGAATTAAATATGGCTTTGGAATTGTTGATGAAAAAGATTGCCTTATTAATCCGCCTTTGTTCAGGGGTTCTGTAGTCGCATTGGTAAAATGGGAAGACATTAAAATTTGTCATTGTCCTCCGCATTACAATATATTTTGGGTAAGGGGTAATTTTCGGTTGTGAAATCATTTTTTTTATATTAACTACGGAACAATATGTCTAGATGCAGTGTAATGTGTTGTAACTAGTTTGTAAAAAGAACCTTCAGATATTGGAGGCCATTAATATTAAAACAAAGCAAGCCACACTAAACTTCCGGTTTAGCAAAGTTCGAATTACTGTCTTTAAACACACACTTTCGCCGATTGTTCTGTCGAAGCACGCATATTTTCTACGAAAAATGTAATTCCTAATGTTTAATTGAATCAAACAGAGCATTTAGTCAAATAAATATATCCACAAAAAACGTACAAATCGAAAATATATTAAAATATTTGAGGGATTTAATCTATTTCATATAATATGTTGTCATTATTTACGTTAGATCAGATATGATTGATCGAGAAAATCGGCGAAGGTATCATTTTAAAAGATAAATATATATATATATATATATATATATATATATATTATATATATATTTAGGCAGCAATTCTTCTTTCATGTACATTTCATTGAATACGACAGACAAGGTGCTTTTATTTACTTTTTTTATACAATTTCTTATGCGATCTAATAATATTTTTCTTTTAGGATGATAAATTATATAAAATCTGCCCGAATGTTCTTTTTATCTGATCGCTTTCGGCTATACATTTAGCCATTTTCAAGGATTAAATATTTTAACTGTTAAATAAGAAATAGTTTGTTGAGTGTATGTATCATATAATGTTTTTATTTTTCAATATATAATAAATACTATAATAGCATCATCTATATGCAAAAAGACTAAAAATAATGGAAGCCTTATTAATAAAAACAAAAAACAAATCTTAATAATATTAATTTTGAACATGGACACAATATCCTGACCGTGTTTTGAAAAATGAAAACATTTTATAAAAAAATAAATAAATTTTTATAAATTTTATAAAACAATTTGAAATATTTAACCCTTGAAAATGGCTAAATGTATCGCCGAAAGCGCTTGGATAAAAAGAACATTGGGAGAGTTTTTTTTTATATAAATAATTGTGATTTTCTTTCTTCTTTTAATGATAATTTTATTAAGCTTATCAGACGATATGAAAAGAATTTACACAAAATAAATAGATAAAACTTGTCTATATTATTTAATGAAACATGCATCAATGAAAAAATGCTGCCTAAATACACACACAATATATATATATATATATATATATATATATAAAAATTCATGAATCATTCATAAAAAAAACAAATATAGAGGTTAATGATTTAATGGCGAGAATACATCGTCGCAAACACATAAATAAGATACACCAACCCCGAACCTGTATATGAATGATATGATCCCTGTTTATAAATTCCAGTTGCATAAGGTCTTTTTAATTTTTTACAAGCTTTCGTCTGTTCCTACAGACATCCTCAGGTATGGAAATAGATTTTGTTCTTGTTTTTTCTTCTCGGTAATAAGAGGACAACGGAAATAGAGATGTAATCCGAAAAAATGCTATGAGAAATGTGTTATTGTTTTGGAACGTGCGGTCGCAACGCTGAGTTTGAATTTTAAATTTTAAGGTTGTGCGTTTTTGTACAAATATAGCAAGAAGAGAATTCTTTTTTACTGATAGATTTTCCTTGAATATGGCATGAACTATATTGTTCAATAATTACAGTAATGTCACACTTATTATCCGAGAGTTGCACGTTGGATCAGTTATTTTAATTTCAATTGAAAGGTGCAAATATAATTTATAAATTCATGAATCATTTTTTGTATGAATGATTCATGAATTTATAAATTATATTTGCACCTTTTAATTGAAATATATATATATATATATATATATATATATATATATATATATATATATATATATATAAGAGAGAATTGGGTGAAAATAAATAAAAGTTCTTATATGTTTGGGGCAGCAAAGTTTTATATAAAAAACTATATATATGGTTTAATATAAAATATATTATATAAATATATAAATATATTAGAGCTAAAAAACTAAAATATATAAATATATTATAGCTAAAAAACTAAATATTATATAAATATATTATAGCTAAAAAACTAAAAATCTTTCATTTTTAAATATTAAAATTAAAAAAATTACGTAGGTTACCCCTTTGCATATTAGTATTTGTGACGCTGAACATTGAAAAAATATTTTGAATTTACGGAGCTACAGTATAAAAATCCACAGATTTTTTTTAACGCCTTGAAAATAATCTCGGAAGAGATTGAAAGTACTTGGGAAAATAAAAATTATTTGAAAGAAAACTTTGGTATTTTTCTTAATCAATTTTCTACAGCCACCAAGTAATTAATTCCTGGACTTAAAAGGACTGAAACTACAATAAACAGACATATATATTATACTGGGTTCTGTAGCATTGAATGGCAACTGGTCTAGGAGAAGGACAACTCTGAATTCAAAACCTGCGGAGGGTCGTTTGGGGACCTTGGGTCACCAGGTTTGTATTCGGACCTTCAAAAAGTGTGGATGGTCCTGCACGAGGCCTTCACCACTATAATAGAATCTCATTCGGGCTGTCAGTTTCCTTGGAATTGATTTGCTTGACCCTCATACGTCGAATTCGACGAAAATTACAACATAAATATGTTATGAAAAAATAAAAATAAAATAAAAATCTCCAAAAATAGTCGTTTTGTTTCGACACTTCTGGTGTCTTTCAACTGATGGTGTTGAATGTAGAAGGAAGAGATTCAAAATGTTCAATTCGACCAAAAACCCCTCATACAAGTATATGAGAATTCAATTTTTTTTTTTTTAATTATCAAGTACTTGTATTTTACTTGTATTTTGATTGGTCATTGTAGCTTATGCAACAGCGTTTCCCCCAACGAGGAGACACCAGAAGTGTTGAAACAAAATGGCTATTTTTGTAGTCATTTTATAACATATTTATGATATAATTTTCGAATAAATTATAATATTTGCTCTACTCTGTATTGAGCATTCTTTTAAGAACATTATTTTTTGGTTATTGGAATTTATTCCGTATACATCAATCCTATTCTTGGGCTTATATATATATATATATATATATATATTAAGAATTGGACAAAGTCCGACAATTTATTAAAGACATTTTTATGTTTAACATTCTTTTTATAGATACAAGTATTAAAGTAAATGCTCTGTTTATAATAAACATTATTAAATAACATTTACCGGCCTGAATGTCCGAGAAATTTTCATAGAAAATATTCGTTCTTTGACAGGATTCGAACCTGCATCCGATACGGAACCGTCATTTACGATGACGTGCCTTAACCGACTCGGCCACAAAGGAGCGTTCGGTAAGCAATGTCGAATTTACTGCTTATAAACTTCAATCTTCCATGAATAAAAAAATATAAAAAGAATGTTAAACATAAAAATGTCTTTAATAAATTGTCGGACTTTGTCCAATTCTTAATGAATGACGTCATTTGTTTACATTTGATACGCCATGAGCAGTTATGAATGTACGATATATATTATATACTTATAACAAAATATAAAATTTAAATACATATATACTTTTTTACAATATATAACATTGCCAATATTATAATTATTAGGAAAAAAAGCTTACAAATCCATAGTCAGTAATAAGTTTATTTCGATGAATATATCTATATTCATCTCTCCAAACCGGTTACGTTTATGAAATGGAATCAATACATTCTAGACACACAGAAAGATATATAAAAAATTAAGATGTAGACAAATAAAAAAGATACAAGGAAAAACAATAGCAAACATAAATTGACATAAAAGATTTTTCTTTGGGGGATTTACATTATGAACAGAGGAGAGAGAAAAAAAAGACTTCTTATAACGGTTAAGGTAAGGTAAAAACATAGGAAGGCTAAATTTAAAATAGAGTTACAACAATGTGTCAAATAAAGTTCACAAAGGTCGCGGTTAAAATGGTGGCTGTTTAAACAGCATCATCATCATCATATAATATAATCATCGTTTCATAATACGAAAGATTATATATATATATATATATATATATATACTTATAACAAAATATTATACATCTTAAATATATATAGACATATATATCTATATATAACAAAAACACTTAATAATAGTTGACAAGTATATATATATATATATATATATATATATATATATATATATATATATAAATCAACCCCAAAAATTGAACAAATAGCTTTAATTAAATTCTCAAACCAAAACAAAACTGTTAAATACGTGATATAAACAAATTTTTTACTACGTTAATAAATAAATAAATAAATAAATAAAATAAGAAACAAAAAAATAAAAATAAAAACAAGCAATATAATTTGACCCAAATAAATAAACAAACGATTTCCGGTAAAATAACCGCCATAATAGAATACCCACAATGCACCACTAACCCGCATATATATAAATAGCTGAGAAAAATAACAGCATATGTGGCCTAACGATTGCATCTAGCATGAAACAGACTGTCGCCTCTAAGTGTTGACTTCTATGTTCACTTTTATATTTACACACGCTCTATCTCTGATATTGAGCACTTTATCCCATAAATATAGCACACTTTAAGACTATATATATATATATATATATATATATATATATATATATATATATATATATACTCAAAAGGTATTAGCAAGTAAGTGAATGTAATGGGTCCAACCTGGATTCGAACTCGGCTCTGCGATTCCACAATCCAAGCCGATATCCACTACCCCACCGTGCCTCCCTTGGAAAAGGTGTGACTCCTCTTCTTCTCCCTCCAGCTATGGGTTAAATAGTAGGACAGACTGAGTTCTATAGCCTTGGATGGCAAGTGTTCTAGGAGAAGGACAACTCTGAATTCAAAACCTGAGGGAGGTTGTTTGTGGACCTTGTGGCACGTAGTGCACCAGGTTTCTGTATTCGGCCCTTTAAAAAGTGTGGATGGTCCTGCACGAAACCTTCACCACTATAATCGAATCTCATGTGCCGGTGTTGGGCTGTCAGTTTCCTGGAAACTGATCTGCTTGACCCTCATACGTCGAACCCGACGGGAGAATCGATTTTTTTTTTCGATATATACACTAGAAGCATGGTGAATTCGAATATGTGTGTATATATATATATATGTGTGTGTATATATATATATATATATATATATATATATATATATATATATATATATATATATATAAATATTTGATAGGATTAAAAATATGTATCAATATTGGGATTTTCTTCGTTTAATGATAAAGTTATTAAGCTTATCAGACGATATGAAAAGAATTTACTTAAAATGAATACAGAAAACTTGTCTATATTATTTAATGAAACATGCATCAATGAAAAAATTACCTAAATAAATAATAAACGTATATATATATATATATATATATATATATATATATATATATATATATAAAAAATGTTATAGTAGTTCCAACGAGAGAAAAACGCGTATATTAAAAAAGAAAAGAGAAACAACAAACGCTTTTAGTTGTAATATTGATTTTTTTTTAAATAGTATACTTTATTTTCCATAATTTTGCTACACGGGTTTGCAGTTTCGCGAACTTCATCAGGCAAAGCGCGAAGATTTCCACATATTATTAAAAATGATTAGCTTTTTCTTATTTTTTTCGATGTTAAATATTCTCGATATGACACATTCTCTTTTAGTGTGTTAACGACTCAAATGTGTTCCTGATTGGCAGTGAAAAGTTCTGCGTGAAGGAATATAAGACAATTAGGATTGGTTCTAGAAATGGTGACGGAGTTATCGGCCTTCTTATCTTTTAATGACCCTTGTGTGTTCTTAAATCTATTTCCATTTTCTTGTGTTTTTGTCAGCATACGTGTATATAGGTATATTCCCTCGCCATACATACACAGTCTCACTACAAGGAATTTAGTCTTATTATGAAGAAATAGTAAACACATTTGTACACATACGCAGATACATATATTGATAGGTGACTTAATAAATACATGTACATTTTTACGACATATAGATCAAGTCAACTTGTTTTCTGATGTGATAGAATAACCTGGCACCCCCATGCGTGGCAGCACTATAGGTGGTAACCACCTATAAGTATCCATTAGGACAGCGGTTAGGTGAGTCGAGCTGGGATCTTTCCCAGGTGCGCTAGTGGAACTCTCTGTCCGAAGGCAGAGAGTAACCCGGACGAGGCTATGCCGAAGGGCAGAGTTTCGTCCGGGGAGGTAGACAGACCCGATCCCGTTTATGCGGGGCCTACGGGGATGTTTTGGCCGAGCCTTCGGGCTCTGGAACTCCATTTTAAATTCGATCTCGTGCCACATGTGCTACTAAATAGCGTCGTGTTGAAGTTGCTGTTGTTTGTCGTCCACGTCGTCGCCGAAAGTGCTGGTCCCGTGTTAGTCGATAACTTGCCGTTTACTGTCCGCTGTTACCCGCGATAACATGGATGCCCCGATCGTTGGTCAGTTCGGATGACGGAGAGGAATAGAGTTATTCTTTCATTCTGTCGAAGCGTTCACTTCAGTGATCGATACTTGCGTCGAAAGTGCCAAAGGTCAAGTAATAAAAATAGACATTATTTTCAAATAATTTCTACGCATATGTTTATATCTTAAGTGGGTGCCACAGTTGGAAATGATAACTTACGTATAAATATATAGCTTAATTCCCCATGTATAATGCGCCTTCATCCATAATCCGCAAACTTAAAATTGTGTTGAAATTCTGGGAAAATGCTTCTACTCATGCATAATACGCATCCCTTGTTTTGTAATCAAATCCTATAAATTGTACCTCTCCAATTTTCTTACGGCCAGCGTTTCCTACTCTTATTTTTTTTTAAATGATTAAACATAGAATAATACTATTGTAATTTAGTTTTATGATAATTCTTATTTTATTTTACATTTGTAACTATTGTTAGTTACATATTTATTTTATTTTAGTGACAAATTGTTGTATGTTTGTGGTAAGTAGTCATTTCGCAAATTAGATCTACCTATGAAACGGCAATTTTTTAAAGATTTCTTTTGTAACTGTGCATAATACGCACCCCTGATTTTTCTCTCTATATTCGTCCCTTCAAAAAGTGTGGTTGGTTCTGCACAAAACCTTCACCACCATAATCAATTCATATGTGCTGGTGTCTGGGCTGTCGGTTCCTCACAACTGAGCTGCCCGACCCTCATACGTCGAACACAACGGGAGATTCACCCCCCATATATATATATATATATATATATATATATATATATATATAGATAGATAGATAGATAGATAGATTATTTTATATGCGCAGTGCTTAGTGGAAAGCGTTTAATATCAGAGATAGAGCGAACATATTCAGTTATATCGATATGAGTTTGTGACCCTGGGTTCCACGCTTTTACAATTAGCCGACAAACTGAGATGAGAGTGCCATCGTAAAAGACACGGAAGTAAATTTCCCCTTCCACCACCAAAGATAGTCACACAAGCATAAATAGATCCAATTTTAAAAAAACAAACCAGTTTCATGATCACAAAAGCGTGAAATCCAAGATTACAAACTCATATCCATACAACTATATATATATATATATATATATATATATATATATATATATATATATATATATTGTTGCGGACCAGGTAGCATGCATTGCTGGTTTAATTTAAAGTGGGCCTTGTGCCAAACACTACTTATGACTACTGAATCCACAAACAAAGTAAAAATATTGAGTGAGTGATCTTTAGTGAGGAAAACGGGTCATTTAACAAGTGCATAAAAATAATACAAGTAGATAGCCAGGATTAAACGACAAAATGAGTCTGGTAAAAGAACAAATATAGACTTTTATTTTTTTTAAACCAGTAAATTGTCTCGACAGTGGAGACCATCAGTAAAGTTACTGGATCTTTTCAAATAATGAAAAGGTTGTGTCAAGTGGTCACTGAATGAATGACAGTGTTCCGCGCCAAAACAGAAAACCAAGATGGCTAAGGCGGGAAAAGTTCTTCAGGAAGAAAGTTCTGGAAAAATGTCTTGTTGAACGAAAGGTGTAAGCATACACAACAAGGAAAAATACTCACTGCGAGGTTTAATAATGTGTGTGTAATGCTATCTTTAATGTACTGGTTCGTAAGGATTAGATGTTTCAAAGGTGTATGAACAGTTTAACAATCTTCTTCAGTGAAGGAAAATTCAGAGTTGTTCGCATCAAGACGAGGAAATTAGTCTTGGAAAGGTGTGAGGGCGACCGTGTTGTAGAACTCTGGTAGTGAATAGAGGAAAGTTCGAAAGCTGTTCGCATCAAGACGAGAAGTTGGTCTTGGAAAAATATATTGACGACGGTGTCGTAGAACTCTACATTTTCTAGCTGAAAACGGAGAAAAGCTCAACATGCTGTTTGCATCAAGACGAGGATGAGTCTTGGAAAAATGTGATATCGACATGTTGAAGTTTTGGTTAGTTAAGAATAAGATATTCCAGCCCGCGTATGGGTTAGGGGCACGGAATAAATGAGTTGACCTGCTAACTTGAAAATCGGGCCCCAACTAAATTGAAAACGTCAGGCAACGCGCGGGAAAAAATTCAAATTCTGATTTTAGATGGTATCAGGAGTAGCTAGCTAGCCAGCCAGCCTTCCTCACGTCGGCAAAAAAGAGGCTGTTTACTGCTATGTCTAGCTGAATGTGAGAGGAAGGGGTGCAATCCGCGCGCGCACACACACGCAAAAGGGTGGAATCCACGATTCCGCAATATATATATATATCATTTAAAAATTAGGGGATCAGTTGAATCCTTACGATATCCTCAGGCGATTTTTATCAATTGACCTCCCAACACATTATTTTGTTTAAAAAACTAATGAACGTTATATTATTTTAAAAAATAAATAAATAAACGTTGGTTTGATAAAAAGCGAGGAGGACGATGTGAAGAAGAAGAAGAAGAAGAAGAAGAAGAAGGAGGAGGAGGAGGAGGAGTAGGAGGAAGAAAAAGATGAAGGGAAAGAAGTGTCGGGGGGTAATTGAAATGTTAATTTTTTATCCAGCCTCATATGTATGCAAGGAATCATGACTTCGGATTTCTGGTTCAAAAGGTTCTTTAGATCCGGTAATGTCATCATTGCTAAGTTTTCCTGTTGGCAGAGGTTGCAAATATTATTGTTGTTCTTATAAGGCTTCTCCTTTTATAAAATTTTCCAACTTACAATTGGTTCTCTGTTGTTTTTTCTATTAAAATTCCATACATCGTTAGCTAGTTTGTTTGGTCTTATCAAACTCACTGATCGCCTAATTTTTAAAGTTAAAACCTCTACACGTTCTTTCAATATGTTTTATCACACGTGTATTGAGCACTTTTTAATACTACTCTTTCCTTGTCTGATTCAAATCTGGCCGTTAACCTTTTATATATATAAACCATAATTCCCCATGTATTATACGCATTCTTTTCTGTGGTGAGATTCGAACCCGGTTCTCATGGTCAGAACGTTCTAACCCCGCGGCCATATATATACAGTGGTGGCACCCGATTCATAAATTATTCAAGCTTAGCGAACCGGTTATATTATCCGAAAATAATCTTATATATAAACTAGCAGCATGGCTCGGCGTTGCCCGTGCTTGATTCAAAAATCGTACGACTCATACAGCAATCGCTATCACTTGACTTAAAATATTTTTGCCCTTCCTTGCCTTTAAAGGAGTGCCCTTTGCCGTGCTGATGTTGCTACATGCCTTACTTCTAGCCTATCTCACACTGCGAATTTTTTCTAAACTCTATACTAAACATTAAATCTGTTACGAAAAAAGAACGAAACAAAATGAACACAAAACGATCAGCTTTAAAAAAGGACTCGTAACTGAGAAAACCGAATGAAAAAAAGAATGTTAACAACAAATACTTTTTCACACCCAACCCAGTTCTGCGGAATCAGAATCAACGTTGAGTTTAAGCAAGCGAATGAGCCAATTGGAGTAAAGTGCCATGCAGATTTAAATTTTCCCCTCTTGTGATGAATGTAGCTATCGATTTTTTTTCATGCTAGCATGCTAGTTAACATTCATGTCAGTCAGCTGTTGGCTCTCACACTGGCCAATAGAATCTTCCTGCCTATTCGTGGCAGTCAGCTATAGGCTCTCACTCTGGCCAGTCGAAAGTAGTCGCAAACTACATGAAAACTGTCTTGGCCTTCCCGCTAAGTTGGAACATGTGCATGTAAATTTTGGTGCAAATCTGTCGAAAATTGCGGCCGTGCATTCGTTACACACACACACACGAACATCCTGCCTTTTATAGATAGAGATAGCCAGGTGGTCTAGGCAAAATGGTAGTAACGCTACTCTTGCACATGCGCCTAGTGAAACTCTAATAGACACATGTCCTCTACCGTTTCGAAGTTAAAAATTTGATAGATCTTCCATTGGATCTTTGGGACAGCAAATATTCAGTTCGAATATGGCCAAGAAACCATAACTCAGCTGATGACACTAGAGTCAAAAAATCATCATACGTCTGAACAGAATTTTAATCTGGAAATATCTTAATAAATAAATGTTTTCTATGATATTATCAAAAGGGTTTAATTCTTTTCCGATACACCAAAGGGATTTGGTTCCATTCTCTGTTTAAATATATATATGTTGAGGAATCGGAGAGCCGAGTTCGAATTCCAGTCGAATTCATAACATTTACTTACGTGAAATACCCTTGGGAAACGTATTAATTAATCCTCTTCTTCTCCCTCCATCTATGGGTAAATAGCAGGACAGGTAGGGTTCTATACCTTTGGATGACAATTGGTCTAGGAATAAAACTACTTTGAATTCAAAATCTGCGAAGGGTTGTTTGGGGACCTTGTGGCAGAAACGAGATGTTATTCTGACGGGCCGATGAGGGCGGTGTCATGGACAGAAGAAGCGGGAAGTCTTCGCGACACGTCGTCGGCAATCATTGCGAAGTACGGGTCGACAGAGGCCCGACTCCACGGTCTATAAACGAGATACTGTCAATCCGTTTCTGTGCTGGCAGTATCACGGCTATGACGAGCTCTAACGAGCTCTGACGAGTCTGGACAAGCTATGACCAGCTAAGACCAGCTTGGATCAGCGGCCCTAAACACTCGGGTCTCCACGTTAAAAAAAATGACCTTGTGTCACAACGTGACTTAGTTGTGGTGGGGGGGTCAAGTAAATCTCTACTAATGCCTGGCAAACAATCGTGGGACATCCCGTTTTCCACCGCGTGAGAGAGCGAAGACGCGGGCATACTGAGAGATATTCGGTGTACCGATTACGGTTCAGTTTCAGAAATTTCCGGCCGAAACGACCTTCGACAAATGATGGAATCGCGCACGAAGACCACGCATACGAACTCCCCACTTGATTCCTGATGGCAACATAAACGGTTCAAGTCCTTTTCGAGCACCGAATCGCAAGGGAAGCACTTTCGACGCAAGTATCGATTACTGAAGTGAACGCTTCGACAGAATGAGAGAATAACTCTATTCCTCTGCGTCATCCGAACTGACCAACGATCGGGGCATCCATGTTATCGACAGTAACTGCGGACAGTAAACGGCAAGTTATCGACTAACACGGGACCAGCACTTTCTGCGACGACGTGGACGACAAACAACAGCAACTTCAACACGACGCTATTTATTAACTGCCCCGCGCAGTCACATGTGGCACAAGGTCGAATTTAAAGTCGGGTTCCCGAGCCCAGAGGCTTCGCCAAAAAATCCCCGTAGACCCCGCATGAACGGGATCGGGTCTGTCTACCTCCCCGGACGAAACTCTGCCCTTCGTCATAGCCTTGTTCGGGTTCGTCTGTGGCCGAAGGCAGAGTGTTCGACTAGCGCAGCTGGGAAAGATCCTAGCTCAACTCTGCAACTTCCACACGACCGGTCGGCAGCGGCAGGTACGACCAAGATATACAAAATATGGCCGCACAATGGGATTGGGGCGCTATTCTGGATTTTACTACTAATTATGAGGAATAACTGTGAGTAAAGAAAAATAAGCGTTTTCATTCCGTTTTCATTTTCAGTCACCTATCAATATTTTAACTAGCGGTCTTTAGCTGAAGTTCCTAGTCAGACAATTCGGGTAGGCTATGGTATTAATATATAGATATTTCGAATCGCTATCACTTTATAGAATAAAAGCAGCCATTTATTCAAGTCGCGCACTCTACATTTTAAATGACACACTGCCTCCTCTGTGACCTGGAGGCCAAGAAATTGTTTGCTTCGGATAATGGTAACAGAATAAATAAAAACATTGGAAGTAAATTTTTATAAGCTGTAGCAAGCAAAGAGTTGAACGATAACACGCACGCACACACACACACACACACACACATATATATATATATATATATATATATATATATATATATTATAAAAGGGTTAAACAAATATATATGGGGTTAAAAAAGAAAAGAAAAAACGACATCAGAAGCCAATAAATCTCTTTTGGATTAATCTGGATGATTTGAGAATGCCAGTAACCTCCCCCCCCCCAACTGGGGTAGATTGTTTTCTTTTTCCTACTTTTAATCTTAAATTGTTACGTATCGACTCCGGGCACTTTACGTGTTCTTGCGATAATATCAACACTAATTTTGTTAGTCTTCTGGGAACGCAACCTTTATCTGTTTACGAGACGTAAACAAAGAAGGAATATTATTTATTACAACCCCACCACCTCCACTATCTTCTTCTCCTTTTTCCCTTCCTTTTTCCTATTTTTTTTTCATTTTCTGATCTCATTCTCTCATTCCTCGAATCCGCCATTGTAGTACATTTCTTTTCTCTTATCTTTCTCTATGCAATATCTAATTCTTCTTCCCACAATGTCACTATATAGGCAACCGTTTCTTCTTCTTCTTCTTCTTCTTCTTCTTCTTCTACTTATGCTTCTTCTTCTTCTTCTTCTTCTCTATATGTCTTTCTTGCTTTTCAGTATCTGAATTCAATCTTTTATTCCTGGTGTAATTCTTTTCCTATTCGCTTTCTCTAGACAGCCGTCTTTTTCTTTTCTTCTCTTCTTCTTCCCTGTCTTCTTTCTCTTCTTCTTCTTCTTCTTCTTCTTCTTCTTCTTCTTCTTCTTCTTCTTCTTCTATGTTTTTTTCTTTTATTATCTGAATTCATTCTTTTATTCCTAGCATAATACTTTTGATATTCTCTCTCCCTATCTCTCTCTCTTTAGACAGCCGCCGCCACCTATTCTTCTTCTTCTTTTTCTTTTCTTCTCTTTCTTCTTCATCTCTTGTGGTTGCTGTTGTTGTTGTTGTTATTGTTGTTGTTCTTGTTCTTGTTCTTCTTTTTCTTTTCTCCTCTTTCTTCTTCTTCTTCTTCTTCTCTTGCTTCTTCTTCTTCCTTCTCCTCTTCTTTTCTTCTTCTTGTCTTGCTTCTTCTTTTTCTTCTTCTTCTTCTTCGTCTCTTGCTTCTTCCTCTTCTTCTTTTCTTCTTCTCTTGCTTCTTCTTCTCTTCGTCCTCCTCCTCCTCCTTCTTCTTCTTCTTCCATTCATAATTTCCTTTCTTTTATGCCTCTCACTTTATCCAGTATTTCTTCTTCTTCTTCTTCTTTGTCTTTCTTTCCTTTTTTCCCTTTTACTTCCTGACATTCTCTTATAGCATCATCATCATATTCTTATTCTTTTTTCTTTCTTTCTTTCTTCCTTTTTCTTTCTTTCTTTCTTTCTTTCTTACTCCAGCCTTTATTGCATTTATTTGTTGTTAAATCATTTCTCCTTTCATTCCCCTCACCCGATGTTCCGACTTCTTTTCCTGCATCGATTTTCCTTTTCCTCCTCTTCATTTAAATTGTTACAACATAATTTCGCGCGATAATCTAAGGGAGTTTCTCAATTATTCTTAAGTAGATGTCTCCATGTACATACGATAAAATCTCCAAATATCAGCGAGTTTTTTAAACTATGAATGCCGAACGTAAAACCCGATATTAATTCTCTAAAACTTAAAAGAAGAATCCGTTCATCTTATTTTGTTTTCTTAAATCATTTCACCGTAAGAAAGGCGACAATGGCACTAAGACGCAAGGGATTTACTAGCAGTGAAAGCAAATGACAAAACTTTAGTGAGGAGAAAGGAAAATAAAAAAAACAGGTTTCAGAAAGACATAATATGGCGACTGACTTCACATTTCAATTTTAAAGATCGTAGGAGACAGTTAAGCAAGAAACCGGAAGAAAGTCCAACATGCGAGAAGTGAAAGAAAAAAAAACTATTGCAATAGACCAATAATTTCTAAACGTTTTTAAGCAACGGCACGCTTAGGAACAAATGAAAATATCACAGAACACTTAGTAAAATTTTTTAAAAGGTATGCATTTAAATATGAAATAAAACCATTAATTTTGAATTAAACAGAGGATTTTGAATACAATTATATGAAAAAAACGCTAATATTTTGTTGCAGTTTTTTTGTGCATATATGTTTACTAGTGAGCTAGCCCAAATGACTTGACTTACTTTATAGTCCACCAATAGAAGGTTAACCAATCAGAAGACGTAAAGTATGTTACGGTTTTTTGGGTATATACCACATATAACTAGTGAGCGAGTCAGAATGACTTATTTTCCTTTATAGTCGACCAATAGAAGGTTGACCAATTGGAAGCCGCACAACACGGTATTCGTCGTGTATAAAGGCGGCCATCTTGTTTCCTCTACCGGAAGGACCAAAGGCGACCAGGAGAAGGATGAACTACACTCCGCTGTGATATCCACTGCGAACCTAAAGTACTGTCTCCGAAATATTCACTGCCAACCTCTGGATTCTATACTCGAGGACCACCGTCATGAAAATGTATAACAAAGTATTCAATCCCTCGTGTATAAAGGCGGCCATTTTGTTTACTCTATCCGAATGTCAGGCAAAGAGGAACAGAAGGAAGAACTACGCTCTGCTACTTTACCGGGATATCCACTGCTAACCTGAACTACGCTTCCCTACACTCTTCGAAATATTCACTGCTAACCTCTGGATTCTATACTCAAAGACGACCGTCATCATGAACAACATATTTGATTACTCAAATAAAGGAAGATTCTGAAATGTTAAATTAAAAAACAATAAATAAAAAACGTTTTTAAATCAAATTAATAAAAAAATATTTTTAAAACACTAGCAGACTTCACCCGCTCGCTATCGCTTCGCAGAGAAATATTCACTACTTGAAATCCTTAAAACAAAAATTTTAAATAAGCATTTCATTCATAAATTGGTTGTAAACAGGAAAGAAAACACTTGTATTTATTCAGATAGCTAAACATTAGAACTTTTAAACAAGCCATTTTTAAACAAATGAAACATAGCAAAACTGAATAACATTTATCGGGTGTTAACAGAAATAAAATGCATATATTTGCATGAATGAAAAAACATAACTCGGTCATTTTTCTAGAAATAAATTAGTTGTTTTCTATAGGATTAATGTTTATTATTTCTGAAATGTTGAAGGGGCTGTGGACGTTGAATATATTTGTTCAAAGAATATCACTGTAAACACAGAAGCAATTAATTAGTCAGATGTGTCAGGATTGTTATAGATAAGGAAAGTTTTACAAATAGATGCCAACTTATTAAAAGCCAACTAAAATGCAAATTTCGAACATTTTGCTGCACGGTATAAGACAATATTCCTAAACAGAACTATTTTTTTTTATGTGAACCTGAATAACATTTATCAGGTGTTGACAGAAATAAAATACATTTATTTGCATGAATGAAAACATAATAGTGGAAAAATTGAAATCAAAATGAATCTTTTTCTTAAATGATTTTTACTGTAATGCAGCAAAATAAACTACATTTTTGTCTTTTTATTTGGTGCAAGAATAAATAAATTCCTTCCATTTCCAAATTCTTGAACAGGCAACATATAACTGACCATGAGAAAAGCAGGGTTGCATAAGGTGAAGTCCAGTAACATTCATTGATTGACCTTGTGATTTATTAAGTTATTACAAAACTTACTCTGACTGGGAATTACAATTGTTTAAAATCAAAAGAACTTCTGTAAAAAAAAAAAAAAGCAGCTAATTATAGATTCCTCGATATATAAACTGATAAATGTTTACCTTAAAAAAATAACCTGTTAATTTTTCTAGGAATAATTAGTTGTTTTTCTATGGGATTCATGTTGTGACGTCGTCCCCCGGTCGCAGCGTCGACTGTGTCGTTCGATCCCGGTCGCGGCGCCAGTTGTGACGTCACGTGCTCCCCAGGCTCTGATATCCTGGTCACGGACAGCACCAACTGTGACGTCTTTGCCGCGGCGTCGGCTGTTCGCTCCTCGCTGCTCCAAACGTGACGTTCTAACCCTTTGGTTAGATTGATACCAGCCTCGTCGTTCCCAACCCGCTTCCAACGCCTGGTTACCAGGGTAACTGCACTGATCTCCAGTCTGCCTACCCACGTTGTGAATTGATCTTAGACAGACGAGATCAAACAGGGGTTGGGGCCGTAATGCGAGTTGAGTCTAACGGGGGTGATAACACACAATTATGTATAAAAGAAAAGAAAATAAAAACTCACAAGGTCCAACGTATCAAGAAAAAGTAACAAACTTTTTATGTCTAATTGCTCGGTACATAGGACTATGTCTACTTCCCGACCCGTTCTGTGGATTGTGGCACGACGCTTTTACTAGGCAACTTTAAGGCTTCCAGTTGTCTGCTCTCTAAGAAATTTGTGTTTCGGTGTGTCTTTGGACGAAAGTAAAAAAAAAAAACTTATTTCTGTGGTCTGATTCTAAGTCGCTCTTCAAACTACTTGTTCTTGGTTGAAGAAGAGTCCAGAAGTGTGCGTGAATATTGGTCAGCTATCTTGACGCGGTTTCAACACTGGGCGCTCATCTCTGCTTGTCGTCCACGGCTGAACTCTTTCGCCGTCCGCGGCTCAACTCAAACTTCTTCTCTTCAGAGTCTGAATTACTGGTCACTCATCTCCGCCGTCGGTGCGCGAACTAACTTCTTCTCTTCAGAGTCTGAATTACTGGTCACTCATCTCCGCCGTCGGTGCGCGAACTAACTTCTTCTCTTCGGCTTGGGTCGGACGAACTTCTTCACTTAGGCCAAACGAACTGGCCTCTCTTGCCCGCAAAGGGGCGAACGAACCTGGCCCGCCGTCCTCGGCTCAAACTCAAAAACTGATTTCTGTCGGTTGGGGTCCCCCTTTTATTGACGCAGTCAAAACTGGGGTGGGTCTGTCGGCGCCAGGGGTTTTTCGATAATTCTAAATACGTATCCACCCTTCTTATTTCTGGTTAGGGATTTTCCATTTTCGGTAACTCACTCTCACTCCCACTTCCTTACTGTGCCTCTGAGGGGCGTATACCCGCTTCCCCGCATCTTCGTATCGGCTCCTTACACTTCCACTTCTGACAAGGGCGTCGACCGATTCTCCTCGTGCGTCACGTGACCGCTCTCGGCCAATGAGGTCCTGGTCGGGTATCTTTCCTCCTCCTTCGTGTGTCATGTGACCGCTTTCGGCCAATGAGGTCCTGGTCGGGTATCTTTCCTCCTCCTTCGTGTGTCATGTGATCTTATTTAGCCAATGACGTCTTTAGTCGGGTGTGGACAATCCGTGGCTTTGTTTTGGGGAAAGAAACACCTTGCTTAAAAAAACAAAAATATTAATTTAACTCGCCCTTATCATGAGCGACTGCGATGACACCTTCAGCTGTTTAACACGTGGTATTTGTCAAACAGTTTATCGCTAATTGGATATGACCTAAGAAAGGGATTTCTCAGACCTGTTGGCGTTTTTGAACGAAATAAAAATATTTCATTTTCCTCCGCCCGAAGGTCCGATAATAAAAATCTTTATTATCTCAAAAAAAAAAAAATTTCAGCGACATCATCTTTTGTGGCTTTTTCCAATTTTGGAGACTGTCTGGGTTTTCGTATTAATGGTTTGCCTTCATATCCTTAGATACACTTCCCCACCCACTTAGACCTTTACTATCACTGCAATGACACAATTTCCACTTGTTACTTATCAATATTTTCATTGTCCCTAAACTTCGGTTCTTCTTTTTCCTCTTGTGTGACAACCAATTGATAACAACTTCCATTTTTCGTGGATTCCGCGGAAATGGGTTAGATGCTTGACCCGGATATTTTTCGACACCTGTTATCTGTCAGCCGTTCGTGTGTGTGCTCGCCTATGACCTGTTTTCGTATTATTTTTTCTTTCTTTCTTCTTCGTTTTCTCTTTCCTTCTTCCAGATCGCTTGAATGTAAAGAAGGAATTATTCTTAAAACCCAAAATATTTTTCGGCCCTAAATAATTATTAAATGGTTGATAAACCGTAAAAAAAAACAAATCATATATCTATGAATATTTCTTTCAAATCGTCAGGATGCATGGTGCCACAATGTTCACTATTTATGAAATGCTGAAGGAGTTTTGGACGTTCAATATATTTCTTCAATATTTTGCGGGAGCTCAGGGAATTTTTGTTCCTAGCCCGGGTGTATGCCCTCGGGCTCTCCACATTAAACCTGCCTTGGGTCACAACGCAATTTAGTGGGGTCAGGGGTTCGAATAAATACCAAATTACTATAAAATAGTAAGTAACACGTTTATTAATCATCTCTCAAATGCGTTTCTGCATTCAGGGGTGTCTCTGTCAAATCCTTGGGGAACAGCTGTCCGAGGCCGTGATCTCTCATTGCCCCAGAGAGACAGATTGGTGCTTGAAGCGAGGCCAGCACAACTGACAGTTGGTGGGCTCGGGAATTTTTGTTCCTAGCCCGGGTGTAAGCGCTCGGTCTCCTCACATTAAACAGATCTTGTGTCACAACGCGACTTCGTGGGAGAGGGGGGTCAAGTAAATAGAAAATTACTATAAAGTAGTTTGTAATACGTTTATTTATCATCTGTCAGTTGCGTCTCTTTTTTGGGGCAGAGTGCGCTCAGGTGTGGCTCCATCAAAGTCCAGAGTCACAACTGATGAAAATTATACTGAGAGGTGCCCAGCCCTGAGGAACAGCTGCCCGACATTTTCGGGGACACGGGAAACTTTGTTCCTAGCCCGAGTGTAAGCATTCGGTCTCCCCACATTAAACCGACCTTGTTTCACAACGCGACTACGTGGTGGTAGTGGAAGGGTCGAGTAAATACCAAATTACTATAAAGTAAATCTGGATCCTTTTAACTCTAGAATTCGTGGGCGAATTGAGCTTCAATTTTGCATTTATTCATATAGATGAATATTAAAACAAAATATTTAAAATAATGTAACTGGGATCTAAGGAAACGCCAACAAACCAGATTTCCGAAAGATACGGAAGTATCCATATTGTTTATGTGTGAATAATAGGCAGGAGTATCGCTTCAGCAGACTGAAATCAGTAGAGTAAACTTCTTTGTGTCTACAGACCCCCTTACAAAGTTGTGACAAGTAACATACTCGAAGAATAGTGAAAAGAATAATGTGAACAAAAAAGCTTAATTATTTAGTCAAACACTACCATCATTACTAGTTCAACATCCACATATACCAGGCATAGTAGCAAAATTATCCAAATCGCGTAACTGCTTAATGGTCCATTCCATAAAAATGTTTCTTATCTAAAAAAAACCTCACTAAACCGTGTTTCTTTTTCACGGGTTTTCAGATTAGATGTTTAAACATCTTGACCCAATTTGCTGTAAGAATCACTGAAAAAACTTTTTGAGTTATTCATCTAGAAAGAAGACAGGGTAGAATTTGTGTCAGCCTCACTGTCTTTCCAACTGAGCAATGGTAAGAGGAAAAAGATCATTCGGGCCTTCAGTAATGGTACCAACATTCATAAACAGACTTCCATCTTCAAAGACCATTCAAGAACTATCAAGAGAACGGCAAATAAGTTTAAAAAAGAATGAACAGAAGGAAGCGAATCTGGATCACGTGTTCATAACAGCAAGAAGGATCATCATTTCAAGTTAGCGGCAATGAGATCAATTAGATAAGATCCAACTCAGTCCAGTTTGGCACGCGAGAGAGGAGTTTCGGCTGTGAATGTTCAAATAGCAATGAAAAAGACCTCAAAATTAAATCGTACGTGAAACCTGTGAGGCAAGAAGGAATAGAGGTCGAAGATCAACTTGAATAAGTTGGAAAATGATCCTGGAATATATATATATATATATATATATATATATATATATATATATATATATATATATATGTATGTATGTATGTATGTATGTGTGTGTGTGTATTGCCAAGCAGAAAATATATAAGCCTATTGAATGGTATGTGACGTCCTTGTCGCAGCGCCAGCTGTGACGTCCTTAATCGCGGCGTCAGCTGCGACGTCCCTAAACTCAGCCTTCGCTCGCTCCTCGCTTCTTCGTTCGGGTGTCGCCGCTCCAAACGTGACGTCCGCCTGTTTGCGTCAGTCGTGTTGTCTCGTCTTGTGACGACCAACTGGCTTGGTATCGGTCGCGGCACCCAAGTGTGACGTTCTAACCTTTTTGTGATTCGGATGGGAATCTGGTTAGATTCGATATCAGCCTCGTTGTTCCCAACTCGCTTCCAACGCCTGGTTACCAAAGTAACTGCACTGATCCCCAGTCTGCCTACCCACGTTGTGAATTGATCTTAGGCAGACGAGATCAATCAGTAGTTGGGGCCGTAATGCAAATCGGGTTCAAACGGGGGTGACACCGCACAAATATGCATAAAAGAAAATAAAATGATAACTCAAAAATTCAAGGTACCATAAAAAGGATAACAAACTTTATGTCTAGTTGTTGGATACATAAGACTGCGTCTATTTCCCGACCCGTTCTATGGATTGTGACACGTTGTTTTCCGTTAGGCGAGTTTTAACGCTTCAAGTTGTTTGCTCTTTAAGAAATGGGTTTTTCGGTGTGTCTTCGGGCGAAAGTCGAAAAAAAACTTATCTTGGTGGTCTGGATCTAAGTCGCTCTTCAAATTAATTGTTCTTGGATTGAAGAGGGGTCCGGAATTTGCGTGAATCTTTCAAGTCAGCTATCTGCGAGGTGGAACCAACTTCCACTGCGAACTTCGAGCTCTCTGCTGGAACTGGAACTGAAACTTCTGCTCGCTGCGACTTCGCTTATATGGACGCCGACCAAAACCGGGGTGGGTTTGTCGGCGCCGGGGGTCCTCGATAATTCTAAATACATATTCACCTCTTTTATTTCTGGTTAGGAATTTTCCACTTTTTTTTCCATTTTTGGGAGCTTTCTCTTACTCCCACCTTCTCACCATACTTCAGAGGGGCGTGAACTGCCCTCCCCACTTCTTCGTAGCAACCTCTCATACCCATCCTCTAAATGGGCGGTGACAGCCTCCTCCGTGCGTCACGTGATCACCAATCGACCAATGATGTCTAGTCGGGCGTGTACGATCCCGCGGCTTCGTTTCAGGAAAAAAAATATCTTGCTTAACAAAAAAAATTATCTTTTTATTTTCCTTTTCTTTCTTTTAATCGCAGTTATCATTTTCTCTAGCCGCAAACAGAACAATACGATCGATGGTGGTCATAACTCTTGTTCTCACCTGGGCTTCGTCAGTCATCTTATCGCTTATGGGTGGTCTTTTTAACACGGCCAGACCGTCGCCTTGAAAAGAAACATTTCTAGGTTCCCATTCATTTTTTCGGTACACATTTCTGATAGCATAGTTTTATTATCGCAGGCTAAATCGGTCAGTGGCCACCTCGTGTGCGGCTTTTGATACAATTAATTTTTCATATCTATCCAAAACCCTGTGGTCCACCTGTTTTTCGTCACTTATCAAAATAACATTTTCATTTGGATTTTTCTTTGGCTAGTCGGTCTGTGGTTTGCTAATCAGATGCATTCCCGCATTAGCGGTTTGTTTATGTATCCCAATAACACAGCCCGTCGTCAGAACACACCCGATTCCTTTATGCACTCAGATTTTTTTTTCATTGTAATGACACTCTTCGCCATTTGTTATTTATCAAAATATCCTTTATCCATTGTCTCTTAGCCGTGGTGTTCTGCTTATCATCCACGCTTTGGGTCTTTGCCTCTCTTTTCCTTTCTTTCCTTTCTTTTCTTTTTCTGCCTTGGTAAATGGTGCCACGGGTATCATTATTTGTAAGTGCATATGCTTGTGAATAACTTTTTCGAAAATGAAATATCCTAAAATGGTTTTTCGAACAAGGTTGGATGATGACCACTTGGATCTGTTGCCGATAAATATTACACCTGATGTGAAGAGGTTATCGAATTGTAAGCAGAAAGAATTGTCTCATTAAATAATTTGCCATTTTTAACTCTATTTCATTTGTAGTAAGGAATTTGCATTTTTTGTTGATTGTGTTGTTATTCTGTTATTCCTGCAGTAACATAAGGAAACTTGTTTAAATAATATAACATTAACTTCATTATTTTTTCATTAAACTTCCAGATCAAGGCAGTCTTCTGGACGTCACGGGGTCAGGGGTTGAGACCATTTATTTTAGTAAACATGATATGGCCTCCCTCCAAGACAATGCATAGATTTCTTGCCCTCTCACGTATGAGTTCAATACCTGGTTAAGGCGGTGGCGAACTTGGAGAGAGGAATTAACAGAAGATAACTGACAACTGACATCCATTACACAGTTTACCCCAGTGAGCGAAATAAAGGGTTCAGTTCGACATTCCAACCACCTGAAGAAGGCCGGAGCTTACAACGGCCGAAACGTTGTAATAAATATGGTGAAAAAGTTGAGGACAATAGTCCAAATAATGTAAATAGTGTATAAAATGTATCGTTGGTATTTTTACTCTCAATAGGTATTGTTGGTAATTTTACCATAACTAAGTTTTTTGGTTGGTTGATTTTATTCCTTAGCGGAATATTAAACTTTATGGGTTATTTAATGCCGGAATATAAAATTTTAGACGCAGTTTTATGCCTATAGATATTTTTGTACATAATTTCATACTTACAGAGTAAACGTACATTTTATAGATATATAGTTTGTAAATAGTCTATTGTAGGTGTTATATGTTTTAGTATAAACCTATTTCTTCTAAGGTAAGATATTATATGGTAATTTTATTATAGAAATATATTACTGATGTTTTTTGGAGTTGTTGGTGGGTTACTATTTCCCCATAGCTGGGAGACCTAGCAGGTGTAACTGCTGTTGATGATGACGGTCGTCTTTGAGTATAGAATCCAGAGGTTAGCAGTGAATATTTCGAAGACAGTAGGGAAGCGTTGTTCAGGTTAGAATTGGATATTTTGGTAAAAGTAGCAGAGCGTAGTTCTTTCTTCTGTTCCTCTTCGCCTGACAAGCTGGCATTGGACATTCGGAGAGAGTAAACAAAATGGCCGCCTTTATACACGACGGATTGAATGTTCTACGTCTTCTGATTGGTTAATCTTCTATTGGTGGACTATAAAGTGAGTCAAGTCATTTGGGCTAGCTCACTAGTAGATACATATACACAAAAAAACTGCAACAGTTACCACGATCCTCAAAAGCTGTAATCTCCTGATAAGAGGCCTTGCTGCCGGATGTAGTTTATCGTCAAACCCAGGACAGATATGCATTCGTTTTCTTTTTTTTTTATATATTAAATGTTAATGGTTAAGGCTTCTTTCTTGTTCCCACTCTTAACTTCTTCGCTTTTCTTTTCAGTTTTCTTTCCAATCTGCCATGAACACTGCGCAGGGGGTTGTTAAAATGGATGCTCGCCGATAATGAATCCGGTTAGGTCTTCTGATTCTCTGAGAATTGTTTAAACAATCCGTTGAGCAAACTTCAAGATTTTCCTATTGCCTTTTAATTAAGGCAATTCTCCGTAGAATTATTTGAATAAGAAGATTTTAAAATTACTCACCAGGGGCAATAAACTTGGATGTGAGGGTGGTGTTAATGTATAAGCCGTGTTCCAAGTATGAGGAATATATATTTTATATATATATATATATATACATATATTTATATATATATTGAAGTATATATATATATATATATATATATATATATATATATATATATATATATATATATATATATATATATATATATATATATATATATATATATATGTAAATAAATAAAAAAAGAAACTACAGTAAGATATAAAATCCGGTGTTCTTATAGATATGTTTATTTTTACAAAATAGTGCTCAATGTAAATTTACAGAGCATTAATATTATAAATTAATTGATTTAAAATATGTTTTTTTTCGCTACACAGTTCCAACCATGTTTCAAAAATAGAAGCTAAAAACCCCGAATTTAATTTTGCAATTAAATTAAAAGCATTAGTTCCATTTCATCTTCAAGCGAATTTTGGAGTAACTTTTAAAAATTACCGGGTTTTAAAGACACAGCTAAAATCACGTTTCCATGGTTACAGAATATTCTACTTAAATTGAACAAGGGATGTCTAGATTTTCCTTATGTCAGTATCATTGTATCAGTTATTAGCTACAATTTGGTAAGGGGTAGGGATATATTTTACAATGAAACCTGACATCAGTTGAATGGATGTCGTCTAAATGTTTTTTTAAAATTGTTAACGGTAAAAAATTTCAACGTCATTTTTTAAATTTAAAGATTTTTTTTTTTTTTTTCTAATACTTTTATTTAACTACGATTTGAAATATTCTCCTTATTAATTTTTATTTTACTATATTCTTTTTAAGAACAGTTAAATATATTGAGGAATATATATATATACATATATATATATATATATATTGAAGAATATATATATATATATATATTGAGCAATATATATATATATATATATATATATATATATATATATATATATACTGTGTGCCAAATTATTATCGAGACTTTTTTCTAATATTTCAAAACCGTCCAATCAAATCAAACAAAATCGAGTTCAAGAGAAAAATTCCATGTATCTGTCTATCTTTGAATATTATGTCTTTTTCAGTTCCTATCTTTATGAAATTTGTACATTTTTTGGTAGAAAGTCCTGTTCGGCGCTCGAAAGACAAAAGATGGCGACTGTCTTGATGATACCGCAATAAAAATCTGGTGAAGTCAAGAAATCATTTATTTTGCCCAACTCTTGCAGCGAATCATCAAATATTAGGCCGTGTCATATAATACCGTTTTTGTTTATCAACTATATTCTTCAATAAAGTAAATAAAAATACAGTTAGATTTTATTCAATTGTATATTCGGCATTGTGGTAATGTTTTTACGACATCTGTCCAACAATAATTGTGACATATAGTGTATCATGTTTATTATATATATATATATATATATATATATATATATATATATATATATATATATATAATATTAATTAATTGATTTAAAATATGTTTTTTTCTACACAGTTCTAACCATGTTTCAAAATGGAAACTAAAAATTTTTAATTTTGCAATTAAATTAAAGACATTAGTTCCATTTCATCCTCAAGCGAATTCGCTCAAGGATGAAATGAAACTAATATTTTTAATTTAATTGCAAAATTAAATTCGTAGCTTTTAGCTTACATTTTTAAACATGGTTAGAACTGTGTAGCGGAAAAACATATTTTAAATCAATTAATTTATAATATTAATGCTCTGTAAATTTACATCGAGCACTATATATACCTATAAGAACACCGGATTATATATCTGACTGTTCTTTCTTTATATATATATACACACACACACACACACACACACACACATATATATATATATATATATATATATATATATATATATATATATACACACACTGCGTGCCAAATTATTATTGAGATAACTTTTTCTATTTCAAAAACCGTCGAATCAATTAACACAAATGTTTCACACAATGTTGGCAACACTGATCTGCGCAATCACTGAAATTTTCGTACTGATATGCGCAATGTCAACAAACTGGCGCCATATTTGTTATCAGCACGCGTATTTGAGCGTGCCAAATTGTTAGAAAAGTATAAGAATTTAGTGAAAAGATGGACCGTAAAAGCAGTTTAAGTGATGCTGAAAAGAAAACTATCACCTCAGAACTCTCAAAAGATAAATCTACCCTAGAAATTGATTGGACGGTTTTTGAGATATTAGAAAAAAAGTTATCTTGATAATAATTGGGCACGCAGTATATATATATAAATGCAAAAGACAATAGGAAAACTGTAATAGTTGCCAACGCGTTTCGTCCAATGTGGACTTTTTCAAGGCAAAAAACGAAATGAATTTATTAAAACAAAGTAATTAATAATAACAAAAACAAAATGTCCTTAGTAACTGGAAGAATTTAGAGAACGTTGTTTTCATACTGTTAGCTGAAAATTACGTCAATTACTGTCACGTGTGGAGATATTGTTTTTATTGCTGTGTTGACGGATTCAATCATTTTCTTTTGATTTCTTGATACTGTTCTGTACGTTTGTTTGGGAGAGTAGTAATTCTGTTATGAAAGGTGAAATAGGGAAAAGTCTTTGACGTAGATTAATATTTGGGTAAAATTATTAATATTTGAACAATAAAAACAATATCTCCAATACATATTGTATATACGTATTTAATAATACACCTTCATCCATAATACGCACCCCTAAAATTGTACTAAAAGTGTGGGAAAATTCTTCTACACACGCATAATACGCACCTCTTGTTTGGTAATCAAACCCTATAAATTGTACCTCTCCAAATTCATTACGGCCAGCGTTTCCTAGTCTTATTTAAAAAAAAATGTTTTTAAACATAGAATAATATTATTCTAATTTAGTTTTATTATAATTCTTATTTTATTTGACATTTGTAAGTATTGTTAGGTACATATGATTGTATTTGACATCCTTATGGGGTCGCAATCACCGAATGTTAGTGTTAAATTGTCGTATGTGTGTGGTGAGTAGTCATTTCGCAACTGAAATTGACCTATGAAACGGTAGATTTTAAAGATTTTTTTGTATCTGTGCATAATACGCATCCCTAATTTTACCTACTATTTTTTAGATAAAAAAGCGTACTATACATGGGAAATTACGGTAATTCGGGAAGATGTTTCTGTTACAATTAGTTGCGCCAATTAAATGTAGGCTATTTCTAATTACCCCTCTTTTGTTCTCTCTACTGAATAATGTTTCTGTTTTCTAATTCTTCCAAATCCATTAACCTGTTGTGTTTTAGTGACTTCCTCGTTTTTTTTCTAATGGATAATGTTATTGTAATTGTTCTGATGAACTTACAACGATGTATGCTCATTGGCATTTTTTTACTGTCCCCATTATCTTTAGTTTAATTCCCTCTTCTACCCCAATAAAGTAATAGAGATGTCAGTTCTCTGGTAGATGCGGAGCGCTTTTTGTCTTTTCGAGCGTTTATTTCGAATTTGTTTTTGTGTCTGAGTCAGTGTGTGTTTGAATGAGTGGTTGGTCGAATGATTGTTATTACCTACATTGCCGTGCATTAATTTCGTCCATTTAACTGATTTTTCTTCCACGTTTAATGACTATGGGTGGGGTTATTACTGACACTATTTTGTTTAGTTTCTTCTATATAAATTTTATTCATTCTAAATATCCGTTAGGTTTCTTTTTTTAAAAATGTTGTTACTTTTATCCCCCACCCAAACAAACTATACAAATGGGAACTAGTTGGGAATATAAAGAGACTTGAGGTATTATGGTGACTGTAGTAAGAATGGTAAGTAAGAATGTGTTGTTTTGGTGTAAGGAATACTGTGGGTATGTTTGTCTCAGTAATCGTGGCTAGAAAAGACGGATTCAGACCAACCTTCCCCTATGCCTCCTTTTGGCCTTGTGTCACAATTTTGTATTAAAACAAAATAAATATTACTTTCCGCGATGACACATAGATCATGAATAAACGCAGTACTAGATAAGCAACACGGACTCAACAATTTACAGCTGAATCGGTTAGATGTGACCATAAGTTCTATACTAACAGTTTCTTTTCTCGCACTTCTCGCTTGTGGGACTCTCCCCCAGCTCTTCCATTCAACTTTGCTCTTTAAGAATTTAAATGCAGTGTGTTGTAACCTAGGGAAGGTTACTGAATAGAATAATCACATTAAGGTTGGTAATGAACGATAATACTTAGGACAAGAACAACACATATAAGATTCGCCAGTGGTGCGTAGAAGAAGTAGTGAACTGCTAGAAGTGAATCAATTGAATTTCACAATGAATCTCCAGCTGCAGGATATCTACCAACCACCCCACGCGGTTAGATGTGTCACAAAGCCAAATTTAATGCGGGGTAGCCGAGCCCGTAGGCTCGGCCCAAACATTCCCCATTGACCCCGTATAAAACTGTTTCCCGAGACGAGACTCTGCCCTTCGACATAGCCTCGTCTGGGGATCCTCTCATTACGACAGCTGGAGACGAATCTCAAACTGCAATATATCTATCAACCACCCTACACGATCAGATGTGACACAAGGCCGAATTTAATGGGGTATCCGAGCCATTAGCCTCAGTCAAAAATTCCCCGTAGACCCTCTATAAAACGGTGTTGAGTAGCTGTTTCCCGAGGCAAGACTCTGCCCTTCGACATAGCCTTTTTTTTTTTTTTTTTTTTTTAAGCGTTTCACCCCAAGCAAGGCTAGAAGCCACTAGGAGGCAAGGGGTTACTGAAAATTGGGAGAAAGATCAGATAGGAGTGATAGAAGAAAGAATAAGGAGAAGGGTAGTGGATAGATCAAAACAACTGGAGATGTCGATTGGCATTACATTTGAATAGCTGGAGATTATAGCTCTCAAGGAAACTGGAATAGGGAAGGGGGTTCCCCAGGCGAGAGGTGCGAGACATGAAGCTATTGGAGTAGAAGAGACGGCTACATTTAGGAGTTTCGACAGTGAAGGAGTGAGAGCTAGATGCCAGCCTCGTAAGGCGCTTGAACTCATGAAGTCTGGGAACCAGCGAATGCAGATCCTCGAAGCAATTGCCATGAAAGTATTTGTAAAAAAAGACAGAGAGAGGCGACGACGCGTCTGTGAGAATGTGACTGTAGACGAGATGCCAGAACAGGGCCAATTATATTGCATATCCGCCTCTGGAGCCTATCAAGAACCCCGAGGTAAACAGAAGGGGCTCCAGACCATATATGGCAGCAATACTCCATGCAAGGGTGAATTGTTGATTTGTAGATCTGGAGGATCGATTACGGGGAGAAACATTTCCTGGCGCGGCACAGGGAGCCAACTTTCCTTGCGGTGGACGAAGCAATCGTCTGGGGATCCTTCCTGTCCGGGAGCAGAGAGTTTAACCAGCACAGCTGGAGACGAATCTCTTACTGTAGACCAACATACAGTATTTACGACTGTATTTATGTCAATGGAGATATATCCATTATCGTCCGTAGGTATCCTACTGCACAGTGTCTATCGTTATCTACCTATCTTTAGTGTTCTTGCTCCTTAATAATGTTTCACGTTTTTCTTATTCTGTCACTCTCTATAACCCCTTGTGTCTTAGTGGCTTTAATGCTTTGTATATACTAAAAAAATGTGATTAACTTGGGTAGATGTTTCTATTACAATTAGTAGCGACAAATAAAGGTAAGCAGTTTTAATTCTCGTTGGAACTGCCTTAAAATAAACGGTGTTTTCAATATTCATATAAAGCGAATGTAACGTCGAGTACTTTGAACTGAAGAAATCTTGTCGGGGGAAAACACATTGTTAGCAAATAATAAACGTCAAAAGACCACAGTAATTTTCTTATGTCTTTTTTTTTTCTTGAATTTTATAAGCCGTCTAGTAAAAGAACATTTGCAATTTGAAAAACAAAACTTATGCAAACATATTTGTCTGTAATCGAGGAGTTAACAAAGCCAGCCGTTGTTGAACAGCAATTTAAAAAAAAAAAATTACGCCAAGAAAAAGAAAGAAAAAAAAACGCGATAAAATGAAAGATTTGAATCAAAGAACGAACAGGTCGATGAAGGAAAAATTTGAACAAGCTGGGACAGAGAACGGTTCCAATTACGGTAAATTGAGAAAGGGTTGAAGGCATATAGAGAAAATGAATGTTTGCTTTTTGAAAAAAGCTCTTTGTTTGGAGCCAGAGATACATAAAATAATGGATAAAAAAAAAAAAAAAAAAACACATAGATAGACATCGAAATTTCGGAGAAAACTTAAAAGCCAATGTATTTATGTAGTAAATATGAAAGATTATATAAAAATATCTTTATTTTGGTCAAGGTGTCGAATACAAAACAAAATGGATCTATATGTAAGTCTTAAGGATGAAAATATCGACCACAACCAACACACATATATATATATATATATTTAATTAATTCATCGAGTCTGATAGAAACCTCAACAGAATGCAGAAAGCACTGGACGGCCGTTTCGTCCTACATTTGGGACACACCAGCAGTGTGCATCCACTACAGAGAATTGAAACCCTGACAGTTAGGTTGTCAAGCGAACATCATACCAACAGTTCCACCAGGTCTCGGTGACGAAGAGATTCCAAATCAGACTCAACTTAGCGCCGCTCACTCACATATTCCGTGGAACTCAACTGAGTTCTCTGTAACCATAGGACTGTGCCCCCTGGAGCCACGACTACTCTCACCAAGCCGCTACCAACTGGAGCATTAGAAGCCGGTTCATATATATATATATATATATATATATATATATATATATATATTTCAATTAAAGGTGCAAATTATAATTTATAAATTCATGAATCATTCATACAAAAAACAAATATAGAGGTTAATGATTTAAATGGCGAGAATACATATTCGCAAACAATATAAATAAGATACATCAACCCCGAACCTTATGCAACTGAAATTTATGAACAGGGATCATATCATTCATATACAGGTTCGGTTTTGAGAAAGTAGTAATTCTGTTAGGAAAGATGAAATAGGGAAAAAGCATGGGCGTAGATTAATATTTGGATACTATTCAATGGCGGCACTCTCGAGGATTTTCTTTCTGAGAGATATTTTCTTTATATATATATATTGTTTGATTTTCATTGGTTTAAGCGGGCTTCACGTGCATATGACTTGTCAAGCAGCGTTTGTATAATATGTGACATCCTGAATGAATTCGAATAAATAATATAATACATATAATAATTATATAATTATATAATAACTCGTGTGTGTGTGTGGGTGTGGGTGTGTGGGTGTGTGTGTGCGCGCGCGCGTCTAGTAGTCATCATATGTCTTATGTTTGCCAAGATGGTGATTTTGGGATGGCAGATAAGACTACTTTAGATTCTTTAAGAAAGTATTTAGTAAAGGTTGGTGATGTAATATAATGTTTTTGACGTCTGCTTATATTTGCTTAAATATTTATGGAAAACATTAGATTGATAGACTCATCCTATTCTTCTATCGGATTCCGATCAAGATTTGACCTGATTTAAATGTTTTTACGACGTATGAGGGTCAAGCAACTTGGAACCGACAGCCAGACACCTACATATGTGATTTGATTATATTGGTGAAGGCTTTGTGCAGAGCCAACCACACTTTTGAAAGGGCCGAATAAAGAGACTTCGTACACCACATGCCACTAAGTACCCATAATAAAATCAGAGTTATCCTTCTCCAAAGCTATAGAACCCAGTCTGTTCTGCTGTTTACCCATAGCTAGGGGGCGAGAAGAGGAGGATTCATGCCTTTCCCAAGGGTATTAGCACGTAAGTTAATGTAATGGATTCGACTGGAATTCGAACTCGGTTCTCCTATTCCTCAATCCGTGCTTCCACAATATATATATATATATATATATATATATATATATATGATGAGTTATTATAATTACTTGCATTATTTACATTATTCGAACTGTCATCCTCATCATTATTATCTTATACACAACTTTGCAGCTGCGAAATATAGGGTTCAGTTCGAAATTCCAATGACCACAGCCACGATGACTTGAGACTTCGTGTTACCACAAGTGATCTGTCTACCCAATTTCACTCAGAAGACTTGGGTCAACCTGTGGTATGGTTTGAAGGCTCTTCGCAAAGGTACCGTACGCCGGGATCGACCCTTACAGTCCGATATCATCACGAATCTCCTTTCTGACAAATTGACCATGGTGAGATTCGAACCCGGGTCTCATGGTTAGAAGGGAGAGTTCTAACCACTCGGCCACAGATATCTATATCCAGTACTTGACCATTGCCTTGTGCATAAAATATTGAACAGGATTCGAACCTGTATCCTATACAGAACCGTCATATAGCCTGACGTGCTTTTACCGATTTCGCCACAGAGGATCGATCGGTTAGCAAGGTCGAATTTTAAACTTTTTAAACTTCAATCATCCATGAATCTTTCACGTATATTCATGATCGCTCATGGTGTATAAAATGTAAACAAATGACGTCAGGCATAATGAAGTGTACAAAATCTGACAATTATTTTCAATGAAAATTTCTCGGACATTCAGTCCGGTAAATGTTATTTAATACTGTTTATTATAAACAGTGTATTTACTTAAATATTTGTATCTTTAAAAAATGTTAAACATAAAAATGTCTTAAAATAATTGTCGAAATTTGTCCATTTCATAATATATATATATATATATATATATATATATATATATATATATATATATATATATATATGGCTTTCTAAATATTTAGAAAGCATGATCTAGCATGATTAACAATTTGAACAAAGCCAGCACGCTGGCATAATCTGTAACATGTTTGACCGACCTGTAAGCACCAGTAATTTTTTATTGTTTAATAAATTAATGTTATTTAAGTGTTTCAATTTTTCTAAAAGTCGCAAATTACACTTATTGCTTTTTCCATTGTAAGTTTTGACTCTTTTTACAAAATCCCACGTAATAATAAGTGTATTACCACCATTCTTTGGTAGTAGTACACCTAAACAAAAATGCTTACTCGCGGTTAAATCTTTATGAAAAAATCGCGTTTTCTAATTATTTATTTGGATCATGCCCATATCTCTTTCTCTCTCTCTAAATATATATATATATATATATATATATATATATATATATATATATATATATATATATATATACGTCCTGGGTATGACGATAAACTACGTCCATCTGCAAGACGGTTTTGATGAGCGTCGAACTATCTCTTAATTGCTGGTCTGCCCAGGTCCACTCAGACCCGGGGTGGTAGCACCTGTTAGGGTCCCAGCTATGGGCAAATAGTTAACCCCGTAACTGAGGTAAAAAGCATTATAAAAGTGTAAAAATAGGTTTAATACCAGAAATATTTTGTAAAACAATTATTACTAGAAACGAATTTTTGAAGAAAAGGACTATTACCAGCAACATATTTTTGATAAAAAATATCACCAGCAATACGTTTTCGAAAAAAAATATTACCAGCAATTCGTTTTGGAAATAATATTATCGGCTATATATTTTTGGGGAAAAATATATTACCAGAAATAGATTTTTGACAAATCAAAATATTACCAGGAAAAAAGTTGTCGCTATTAAATAACCCATTGCGGTTGACATGCCGTAAAACAAAACAAAACACACACACATATATATTTCTATATATATATATATATTGACTCTTTCTACAAAATCCCACGTAATAATAGGTGTGTTACCACCATTCTTTGGTAGTAGTACACCTAAATATATATATATATATATATATATATATATATATATATATATATATATATATATATATATTCAAGCCAAATGTAAGACTTTTTATTTTGCGACAAATATTTATAGACAAAAGTAAAAATATTAGTTTTTTAAATAAAACTTTCCTTTTTTTCTTTATTATTTTTTCTTTTTACAGATATTTATTTAGTTACATCTGAAGTTTTACACATACACACATACAACACACAAACACACATACACACACGCATATATATATATATATATATATATATATATATATATATTGGAAAGCTGATATTTTAGACTTAAATTTTCTTAGATGTGTCTATACATATAGTCTATTTATTTTCATTTACTGTCATTTTTGCTTTTAGCAGTGTCAAGTATCGCACATCGTGATAACAGAAGACCTACCAAGAAAAAATTAGACTGAACGATACGCGTCACTTAAAATAAATTCAATTTTCATTAATATTCCGTGTATATATATATATATATATATATATATATAGTTTTGGAAACGAAGAATGAGTAACCTGAAAGGCAGAACTTGTCGCTGTTATTGATTCTGCTGAAGAGGTCAATTTATTCTTCGCCTCAGCAAACGTAAATTCTTTGCTGTTGTAAAAACCAACAGAGTGGAGAAGGAAGAAATAATGTTGGTCATGGCTGATGTTTTGTGAAGATGGCAGCGCCGGCTAAGTTGAAAAGTAATGCGTTCAGTCTGCCTGTGGCGTTCTTGACCAACCTCTGCGTGTCGACATCTCAGCCGGGTTTCTCTCCCTCTCTGTTTTCTGCGGCGTTGAATCAAGGAATTTATATCCGTCGTATCGGCTCCAAATCACAGTCTGTGTCTTTTAGCAGGAGTTATTTCTATTGGTCAATATATCAAGTTCATTTTATCATTTAATATCGAAAACATGCGTCGAGCCATGATGTGCAGAGGCGCGTTTTTGTATTCTGCCTTGGGCCGTCGATCAGTCAACATCCGGTTTAGTGTAAAAAACGTCAATATATATATATATATATATATATATATATATATATATATATATATATATATATAGATAGATAGATAGATAGATAGATAAATAGATAGATAATAGATAACCAAATGAGAGATAGAACAGAGGGAGTAAAATACCACCGTTCGTAGAAACTACTTTTGAAAAAGTGCTTAATACAAAGTAAACCAATATAGTATTATATATATATATATATATATATATATATATATATATATATATAAACATTAGGCAGCATATAATTTATATACAAAGAAATAATCACACATAGAATCAATCAGTAATATTAATGCTATTATTGGCGACATCCATCGCTAGTAGTGTATAATGTATGCATTAAAATACTGTTAATCCATGGAGTGACGTGATCCTCATCTATAAAACTGTTGTCTGTTGTTTCCAGTTTATATTTTTTTTAAAATGCAAGTACTTTCGAATAATCCTTTATTCATCGTCAGGCATATGTTTTCCTTATAAAATTAAACACTTGAAGACGAAATAATTGTTTGTCGACCGAAAGATGTTTTTTTTTTTTTTTTTGGAGAATGTGCTATTATTGACGGTTGTGTACGATCTCGGAACGTGCAAAAACGCAACGCTAAGTTTTCAAAATTTTAAGTGAGAATTGTATTTGAATTTGTTTTCAGTTAATATGTCAGGACAGATTAAGTGAAAACACTTAAATTTACCACATCACAAGAAAAGTTCAAAGAAAATTCTCACTTAAAATTTTGAAAAACTTAGCATTGCGTCTTTAGACGTTCCGACATCCGATGGATGTCGCCAATAATAGCATTAATACTGCTGATTGATTCTATGTGTGATTATTTCTTTATATATATATATATATATATATATATATATATATATATATATATATATATATATATATATATATACACTGCGTGCCAAATTATTATAGAGATAACTTTTTTTAATATTTCAAAAAACGTCCAATCAATTCACACAAAATTTCCACAAAATGTTGGCAACACTGGCCTGCGCAATCACTGAAATTTTCGACCTGATCTGCGCAATATAAACAAACTGGCTCCATATTTGTTATCAGGACGGTGATTTGAGCGTGCCAAATTATTAGAAAGGTTTAGTAAAATTCCTAGAATTGAGCAAACAAAACGTTTATTAATGTTGCACGTGAATGTTTATGATCAAAAGAAGCTAATAAATAAGATAATCAAACAAATAATAACAGATACAAACAAAGGCACAGTTTTAAACGAATTAATAGGGAATGTGCTTTCCCTATTTCGAAATTACTTGAAGAAGTCGACGATCCATAGAATTTGTTAATTGTAGGATGTCATCTGCTGTAATGCCGCGAGATATGTCAAGAATTGTTTCCCACAACTCAGCGTTGCTCCGGAATTGTCGTCCGTTGGCGTACAGTGTTCGCTTCATGATGCTCCAAAGGTTTTCGATTGGGTTCAAATCCTGAGAATTTGCTGGCCACTTCATTTTTCGAGGTCCATCGAAGCCTAACTGTTTAAAATATTCAGTAGTCTTGTGAGCATCATGTGAGGGAGCATTATCTTGCATAAAAACAATGGCCCTTCTGAAGGCAACTCTTTGCTTTTTCATCCACGGTTCAAGTTGCTCCTTCATAAACGCTATGTATGCATCAGCAGTCATTTTGACGCCATCTGGTATTCTCCCTGGGACCACTAATGTTTTTCCCATAATACCACCCCAGATCATTATGCCTCCACCGCCTTGGTGGCGTCTCAAACGCTGATGGCGATTCTGTCCGTTCATTACCCAGCCTTTGCAGC
>CAHIKZ030000281.1:500000-505000 GCA_903632075.3 Acanthosepion pharaonis | reverse complement strand
GATAGATAGATAGATAGATAGATAGATAGATAGATAGGGAAGCTGGATCAGGTATACATCAAATATCGATTGGAATAGAAAAAAAATCATAACTAGGAAACTTTCATAAATTTGATATGATTTGGTTTTTATTAAAGTTTTATCAGAAATCGAAAAATGGCGCGGGAAAGAAAATTCCAGTATCATTAATTTTTATGCTGTTTCTTTTTCATTGGTTAAGCAGGCTTCATTTGTAATTTGTAAAGTAGCGTTCGTGTACATAATTCGTATGTGTATCATAATTCTAGTTAGTCTTTAGAGGATGAGGATGATCGTGTCCAATTGTTTCTGTGTAATCGGTTGTTTCTCTCTTGTAGTCATGGTTTAGAAAATGAAGGCGACTGATCAGTTTACAGCTATTAGTTTTTTATCGTTCCTTTCTCATATTCCGACAAGATATTTCTTATTTTCGACATAGAGGTTGTAGGTACTGTCAAATTTATCTGCGGGCGCGAACGCTTTCGGTTAGTCAATCAACCGTTATAATTCATAGATTTATGATTTCTTTTTTTATAGCAGTAGGAATGTTTTAAGTTTCGAACACGGTCAGTACTTTGTGACCGTATTCATAATTAATATTATTCAGAGTTATTGTTAACGCTTCCGTTCAACCTATCTATCTATCTATCTATCTATCTATCTATCTATCTATCTCTGGCTCTCTCTCTCTCTCTCTCTCTCTCTATATATATATATATATATATATATATATATATATATATATATATTGATGGATGTTTCCATCGCTTCTATCGATATCTGCTCGTTTATATCTATCTATACAAATGTTTATATATATATATATATATATATATATATATATATATATATGTGTGTGTGTGTGTGTGTGTGTGTGTGTGTGTGTGTGTGTGTAACCTCGTTAAAACTTGCAGAAAAATTCAATAGATTTAAGTTAAGTTTTATTCTTCTTGTTAACGAGTCCATTCTATCTATCTATCTATCTATCTATCTATCTATCTATCTATCTGGATGTCTTCCATCGCTTCATATCTGTCTATCGATATCTGTTCAGTTATATCTATCTATACATATATGTGTGTATGTGTGTGTGCGTGTGTGTGTCTGTGTGTGCAACGCTGTAAAAATTTGCTGAAAAATTCAATAGATTTATTAAGTTCCTTTTGGCTTTATTGTTACCACTTCAATTCTATCTATCTATCTATCTATCTATCTATCTATTTCATTATATATATCTATCTATCTATACGCTTCTATCGCGTAATATCTGTCTATCGATATCTGTTCGTTTATATCTACATATCAATATGCGTTTGTATGTGTGTGTGTGTGGAATCCCGTTAAAAATTGCACAACAATTCGATATATTTAAGTAATCTCACTAAAAAAAGCCATTAACTTTTGTGCAAAACATTGGCTTCGATTTGAATTTCCACATTTGCATTCATTAACCAACCACCGACGTTATTTCAAACGCGCTGACGACCTTTGAAATTTCAGACAACTTTATGTGTTGTCTGCTACGAAATTTGAAAGCTCACTCTAGAAAATGATTAACAATATTTCCCCGCCCCCCTAAAAAAAGATATTTGAAAATTGGGGAAAATATATATTAGCCAATAAACTTCTGAGTTTTGTATATCTAATCATTAGTTTCATCGGGACTATCTACTTTCTGTCAATATTCCTTATTCAGTTTTCAGTTTTTCAACTTTTGACCTGGGTCATTTGTTTTGTACACAACTGACTTGTCACAACTTTCGTACAATTAATTTCTCAATATTTCACATATTTTATCGAGTGACCTTAGAATGACCTCGTGAATTTCAAAGTAAATTAAGCAGACTTGGAATATATGAACGGAGTTATGTAAACAATATGTTAGTAATAATTATAGCTTCTGCCATGCTGGCTACTAGAAAAATACACTCATTCATAAAACAACGGAAATACATGACAGTTTCCTTATGTGGAAGCATTATTATTTCCGCTGTCATACTAACGCAGTTTATTATCTCGTGATATAAATAATAAAAACAAAAAAATATTTTTGTGAGACTTTGTTTCGCTAGGATCTTTGTGATTCTTTTTCTTTTAATATGAAAGAAAATAAATGCTCAATGGTAACATTTATTTAAATTTTGTATAACAGTATCTTAATACTATTTTTAATTCGCTTTTAGCAAGATTAATCGTCTACACACACATACACACACACATATGAGGGTGTGCTTGTGTCCATAGATAGAGAGATATGAAACGAAAAGGCATTGAAGATGTTTATATATAAACAGACAATAGCGATATCGATACATAGATATGAACAGACTGTAATATATATATATATATATATATATATATATATATATATATATATATATATATTATGAAATGGACAAAGACCGACAATTATTTTAAGACATGCTCTGTTTATAATTTCTCGGATATTCAGGCCGGTAAATGTTAATATTGTTTATTATAAAACAGAGCATTTACTTAAATATTTGTATCTATAACAATGAATGTATAAACATAAAATGTCTTAAAATAATTGTCGGACTTTGTCCATTTCATAATGTCTGACGTCATTTGTTTACATTTGGATACGCATTGAGCAGATATGAATCTACGTGAGAAAATCATGTAAATTGTATTTTAAAAACAGTAAAATCGACCTCGCTAACTGAAACACTCCTCTGTGGCTTAATCGGTAAAAGCACGTCAGGCTATATGACGGTTCCGTATAAGTTAGAGGTTCGATTCCTGTCGGCGGACGCATATTTTCTATGAAAATTTCTCAGACATTCAGGCCGGTAAATGTTGTTAATACTGTTTATTATAAAACAGAGAATTTACTTAAATATTTGTATCTATAAAAAAGTATATATAAACATAAAAATGTCTTTATATATATATATATATATATGGGAAATCGTGTTTCAAGTAGACGACTCGTTTTTTTTATTTCAAGCAGTGTTTATTACATCGAACGGCCTCCGACCTCGAGAAAGCTTAAAATGCAAGCTTTCTCGGGCATTTTTTTTTATTTGCATATACACGACAGACCAATAAATTTAATAAACCGATTTAAAATATTTTCAAAAATTATGCCGTTCATTTCAAACCATTAAAATGAACATTTGAAGTAATAGGAACACCCCATTAAATTATAACCCATCTTTTCTTTATATACATGACCTGATGATTATGCTTAGCATGAAACAGACTCTGGCCTCTGGGTGTTGCTTTCCATATCCATATATATATATATATATATATATATATATATATATATATATATATATATATATATATAATTAAGTAATTCATCGAGTCTAGAAGAAACCTCAACAGAATACAGAAATACGTTTCGTCCTGTATATGAGACCTCATCAGCTGTGCGCATCCACTACCGACAACTGAAACCAGGACAGATACGATATCAGGCAAACGTCATACCAACTGAAAGGACCCCTGTGTGTGTGTGTGTGTGTGTGTGTGTGTGTGTGTGTGTGTGTGTGTGTGTGTGTGTGTGTGATAGTCTGTTCGGTTTCATACACTAGGTGTATATATATATATATATATATATATATATATATATATAAAAAAGAAATAAGTTGTAGTGCTTCCAACGAGAGAAAAGTATGTATATTAAAAAGAAGAGAAGAGAAGAGAGGTGCCGCAAACGTTTTTAGTTGTAATGTGGATTTATTTAGAAAAAAATATTATGCTTTGTTTTACATAATTTTACGACACGTGTTTCTGCTCTCGTGACCGTCTTCGGGTAAAAGCGGAGATTTCCACATATTAAAAATAATTAATTTTTCCTTATGTTCAATGTTAAATATTCTCGATATGAGGCATTTTCTGTCTGTTGGTAATCCGAATTTCTTTCTTGAATATTTTTCTTATATATATATATATATATATATATATATATATATATATATACATATAATATTGATATAAATCAACAATTGTGATAGATAGATAGATAGATATGGAAATACTGAGATAGATTGATAGACTGATAGATAGATATGAATAGATTGTGATAGATTGTTGTTAAAAGCCTGAGATAGATAGATAGATAGATAGATAGATAGATAGATAGATAGATATTAAAAAGCTGAGATAGATAAATATTATAAGATTTAGATATACATTTAAACATTGCCATAGATAGATAGATAGATAGATAGATAGATAGATATTAAATATTGAGGCAGATAGATAGATATTACATGATTGAAACAGATAGATAGATAGATAGATAGATAGATAGATAGATAGATAGATAGGAAAATACTGAGATAGATTAAAAGATTGAGATAGACAGTTATTAAAAGATAGAGATAGATATATAGATAGATAGACATTAAAAGATTTAGATAGATAGATAGATATTAAAAGATTGAGATAGATAGATAGATAGATAGATAGATAGATAGATAGAAGTACATGAGATATGGACTGGAATCCGTGAGGGTGCTAAGATGGAAACGTAGGAAACGTTTATCAGTCTAACATGTTTCACTTTTATCAAAGCTTCATCAGAGAATAAAATATGGAGGAAAAGAAGATGGAAATTCTGGAAATTTTACTTTAGTCTTGTTTGATTTCCATTGGTTGATCATGTTTCACGTTCATTCGACTTGTTTGAGCCACGTTAGTATAATTTATGGCGTTCCGAATTTGTGAATGAGAGTTGTGTCCCTTTAATTGAAAAGCGTGACACACTGAGATTGGAATTTATTATATAGATGTAATAATTAAAACAGAAGTTAGAGTTCCAAAAAAAAAAATGAAACGTCATCTTATTGCAAGCGGAAAACATGGCTGTTTAGGCTGTTGGCGGGTCATTGTATTTGCTAGGCAATTTTTGACACCGTTAAGAACTGTTATTAAGATTACTTAACCAAGCGAAAACACACAGCGTATGTTAACGAATGCGTACTATACACTAGTATTATTGTTAAAAT
>CAHIKZ030000281.1:472500-495000 GCA_903632075.3 Acanthosepion pharaonis | reverse complement strand
TCAAAATGTTTATGTTATTATTAAGAGGAAAGAGCAAAGTATTTTTTTATTAATTTTCTTAATCCTTTCTACCATGCTCGAAATTTGGTTAATTGTGTATTTTTTGTTTTTTACTTTAGTGGTCGACGTAATATTTACGATTAGTGTATAAACGCCTTCTTACCAGTGAAAGAAAAAAAAACATTGATTTGTAAATTCTTGCAAAAACTCAAATTATTGTCAGATTTTAATGAAACTTTCAGGACTTATTCACAAATGAATGAAATTATTTTTGAAATTTTTTTTTTTTTTTAGAAAATCTTGATAAAAATATATATATTTTTACCTATGTTAAATTTACTTTATATATAGACACTAGGTGGGGGGCTAGATATCGAAGCAAGCCGAGAAGCTCGGCTTGACGGTCGAACTCTCTGCCTCTGAGCAGAGAGGAACCCAGACGAGGCTCCGCCGAAGGGCAGAGTCCCTTTCGTTCGGTTGACCAACCCGATCCCGTTTACACGGGTTTTACGGGCTCGGGAAACCCACCTTAAACTCGGCTTTGTGCCACATGCAACCCTCGTGGGGGTGGTGGCGAGATATCGAATCGAATCGAGCCGATAGTAGTTCACTCCAAACCAGACTGACAGTCATACTAACACCTTCTACATCTTGTATTATTATTTCGTGTAATATACCTTCGTTATTTCTAGTCTTGTGTTCGTGTTGTTCTTCTTTGGTCATAAACTGGACCATAACATTCTTTCATGTAGTTTAATCGACACTCTATTTATACAAACTTAAAATATGTATAGTGTGTTATCTGAAAAGAAACAAGAATAAATTAAGATATAAAATGTTGCCACCCTTATATGGGAAAAATCCGTGAATTTGAAATTGATATAGAACGAAAAAAAAAAAAAAAAAACGCAATAAAACGAGCAGTAAAAATAGTTTTGAATTTCAGGAAATACGTCTAAACATCCACAGACAATTTAACCCCACCTCTGAAGATTGTCTCAAATGTGATTGAAAGGACTTGGGAAAAAAAAAATTATTTGAAAGAAAATGTTACTCGAAGAGAAAAAAAATGTCATAATAAAGATGTTTACGTTCCACACTGATTCAAAAAAAAAGTTAGGAAGAAATCACCCAATAATACAATCAATATAGAGGCGAAAAGAAGGAGATAGACAAATATGAAGTGATTATAGATAGATAGATAGATAGATAGATAGATAGATATGAAGAGAAGTAGATAGATAGATAGATAGATATGAAGTGGAGGCGATAGACAGATATGAAGAGGTTGTAGATAGATAGATAGATAGATAGATAGATAGATAGATAGATAGATGAAGCGTTAGACATTTATGAAGAGATAAATAGATAGATAGATTTATAGATAGATATGAAGTGGAGGAAATAGATAGATAGATAGATAGATAGATAGATAGATAGAAATGAGAAGAGGAGACCTTAGACAGATATGAAAAGAAGGTGATAGATAGATAGATAGATAGATAGATAGATAGATAGATAGATAGATAGATAGATAGATATGAAGTGGAGGCGATAGACAGATATGAAGAGGTTATAGATAGATAGATAGATAGATAGATAGATAGATAGATAGATATGAAGTGGAGGCGATAGACAGATATGAAGAGGTTATAGATAGATAGATAGATAGATAGATGAAGCGTTAGACATTTATGAAGAGATAGATAGATAGATAGATAGATAGATTACAACTCAGTACTTGTGCGCTCTTAATGTGCTATACACCTAGATACACACCTCCACGTTGCTCCCAAAATGATTCTGAGCTATTCACAAACTTTTGGACGCTAATCGAGATAATCTGCACCTAACAAAGGTCAAAAGTTAAAGCGAGTTCATTAGTCAGGCTTCTCTGCTGGAGATCCCCGCCCAACCTCCATATTGTCCTTTCTCTCTCGTTTATGTCTTTTCTCGAAATCAGACGAATAGACGCTTCTCGGCGAGCGTCTACTTTGAACGGAGTTAAATAAACACGTCACGAAGCCGCAAGGCAAGACTTTTACAGTCGCGTCGCTTAAGGCACGACCTAGTGGAGGAATCGATTGATTGATGGATAGCCATCGATGGATGTACGGACAGTTATTTGAAAAACAAAACAAACAAGCGTCAGTTTTTTGCCAGCATTTTATGACAAACTGATTTATTTATATAAATTCGTTGCCTTGTTACAGTAGGGATAAGAAAGATCTTGACGAACAAAGAACTCAGCCTCTTCTAAAAAGCGTTCCAAAAAGCATGAGTCCAGATAAACATTTCCAAAACAGAAACGGGGACCTTGAATTCTAATGAATCCAGGGATGGTGTGTAACTGGGTACTATCATAAAAATGCTGGATGTGGAATCATACTTATTATAAAACCCAGGTTGTGTGTGTGTGTGTCTGTTCGTTTATATATTGCATCGGATTTCCTCCATTTTTCAACCGATTTCAACAAACCTTCACAGGACTACGTAAAATTACGTTGCGGTGGTTCTGACAGCGCCAAAATTGGAAAAAAAAGCAATTGTTTTTGCACAAAATCAATTTGAAAACACGATTAAGAGTCATCGCTGTCGCGAGAATGAAAGGGGTACAACTCATATCGAGTTATACTTATTATAAAACCCAGTTTTTTTTTGTGTGTGTGTGTGTGTGTTCGTTTATATATGGGATCGGATTTCCTACATTTTTCAACCGATTTCAACAAAACTTCCCCTTTTTTTGGCAGGTAGTGTTTCTTATTGTCTTGCACACTTTTTTCTTTATTTTTACATTCAGAATGCTTTAAAAATTCCATTTACAAGACAATTGTTTATAATAAAATTCTATTCAATCGGTAGACTCATAACGATTGAAAACAATGTTTTTGTTTGAGTTTGGGTTTGACCAATTCGTAAAAAAAAAAACAAAAAAAAACTAATTAAGACATGCGTGTCCGTCAACCTTAAACAATAATCTTTGTCAATTTTATTTTTCAGTCTTTATGATGGTCGATACTTGATCTATCTCTTACTGTTACATCCCCGGGCAACGCCGGGCTCTACTGCTAGTATAAAATAATTATAAGCAATCAATTGCTGATAACACAGGACGAGTGGACGGTGTGATTCTAGGAAGGTGTGTCTTCGAAACTCTGGAGTAGGGAGGCTGAAGGTAACAGAAATCAGCTAAGTGAAAAAAACAAACCTTTAATTATATTAATGATATATACAATTCGTTTCAAAAGTTTGAGGAAACCTCTTGTAATTTGTTTTTTTAAATGGCTTCAAAAGTAGTTTTGTACTTTAAATGTAATAGAATTACTTAAATTATTTAAAATTATTATTAAATATCAAATATGAATATGTATATTACATTTATCAGCTTTTTAATATTAAGGAAAATTTTTGACAATGTCGGCAAAGAATAGCTATTTCATTTCTTTGATTAAGTAAATTTTTACTTTTTATAAACCTACTAATATATAGTTTCTCATGTATACACAGAGGACATGGGTCATTTAATGACTTACATATTATAGGTTTTCTTATTAATTTCCACTTCACAATAGGTGTTCGATTGGTTTCTTTTAAGTGCCAGAAATATTTCAATAGGGACGTCTGATTTCGGTATTTATTTATCCTAAAAGAACTTTGATATTGGTTGAACCGCTTCTTGAACTCATGTCTTGTGCATCCAATATAGTCTTTTACGTTGTCTCGATTCTCAATAGATGAGATATTGCATTGGTACACTAATGAATCAGTGTGACATGTATTATTAAGAGGACAGTTATGAGGATTTTTCAGTTACATAATTTTTGTTTTAATCTTTTTTCTATTATTATACTGTCTAAATTTCTTTGGTTTTAATCTAAGTGTTTATTCAAGATATTAGCATTATGTTTCTTATTAATTTTCTCTAAGTTTTCAGTACAACTGTAACGTAATTTTAGCGTATTTTTATTGAAAAAATTACTGAGTTTACTATCTTTATGAAAATGTTTAACGATTAATGCAAGGGATTTTTTTTCTTAATTTATTCTTTACCATTCGGTTTTATGTAGGTGTATACTAAATTATTTTTCTACTTCTGTTTTTTCTATGCTTTCCATTTTCATTTTTTACGTAAGTTAGCTTTGGGCTTTTGTAGCCACTATCTTTTAGAGCTTTATTATAGAAATTAATATGTTCATAGAAAATCTTCTAATTTGCTGAATTTGTACTTATTCTCTTTTCGATACATAAAGGTATATGTTTAATTATAGAAGGAGGACAATTAGATTTAGAGTGTATATATAAAGGATTAGTATTGAAGGTATATATACATTATTCATTAAATCTAATGTCATATCAAGGAAGTGCTTACAGTAATTTTTAAGTTCAGGGATTTAAATTAAATTCTCTACATATCTTTTAATTTTATCGATTTTGAAGTTCGTAGAGTTCTTCATATATATATATATATGTATGTATGTATGAGAAGTTTGAAGCCACCTCCAGAATTAGCCATTATCAAGGGACAATTCTTATATTTTTTAAACCCCCGAAAAACAAAATTGTCAGATTGGAAAAACTCAATAAAAAATTAAGTCTTCCTCATCGGCCGTTTTCAATGAAAGATACTTAAAAGAAACATTCCTGCCCAATACACATCAATGAATTTTAACATATATATTGTTGTGGTAGGATCCACCTAATTTGCATAGTGGAGTACCGACTATATAAATATGGTTGGTACCGGGAAGACGGCGGGAAGGAATCAAGAGATTCAATCCAGAGACTCTGCCCGACTGCGACTAAGTCAACACATTCTCCAGGAACGGTCTTCCCAAGAATATACAAAAGACTATATGTAAATATTGTGTACACTTTCTTGTTTCAATACATTTTGTTCTAAGTACATTTTGTGTTGTATTATTATTCCATGCATTAGTCAAGTTTCCACACACACACACACACACACACACACACACACACACACACACACACACACACACACACATATATATATATATATATATATATATATATATATATATATATATATATATAAACAGTATATATTGTAATGATATATATAATCAGATTAATAAGTGGAACAATTTATTCCTTTGGGCGAAAAAAAGGGTTCAGTTCGAAATTTAAATAGTGTACATACTTACAATGACTCATCCCAAAAATATAGACAGATCCTGATGAAACCTGAGGCTTACAACGGCCGAAACGTTGCAAATATGGCAACGAACATGAGGACAACAGTCCGAACAATGTAAATAGTGTAAATAATTAAATACCTCATCTCAGAAATAGAGACAGCTTTTGAAGGTGAATATGGCAATAAAGATGAGGACAACAGTCAAAACAATGTAAATAGTGTAAATAATTACAGTAACATATCTCAAAAATATAGACAGATCCTGAAGAAGCCCGGCGCGTACAATGTTCGATACGTCATGAATATTACAATGAAGATGAAGACAAAAATCCGAACAATGTAAATGATGTAATTACATACGATACCTCATCTCAGAGATATAGAGAGGTCCTGAAGAAGAACGGAACGTACAATGGTCGGAACGTCGTGAGTTTGACAATGAAGATGAGGACAACAGACCAAACAGTGTAGTGTAAATAATTACAATACCTCATCTCAGAAATATACACATTTAATAATAAATACATATAAATTATCTTATAATTGTATCTCATAATCTTATTAATTAATTACCTTATTAATTAATCTCATAATTAATCTTATAATTATATCACTGTGTACATAAAAAGTGTTGTTTAAAAAAAAGATAATTAATAAAAGTAAATGAAAAAAAGAAATGACCTCTATTTCACGAATGGAGAGGATACAATCTTCCTGTCGTAATTCCATGATAGCTTGTCACGGTGTATTTTACGTGTGGGTGGGGGGTATGTGAATATACACCGACTAGACATATAAAAAATCATAGCGTTACTTCTTCATGCTCGTTATTAAAAGTACTACACCCAATATGAAAGCGTTGATATAGACCAACAACCGGAAATCCTCAACCTCCGGATTTTTGTTACTGTTCCCTAAATTTTCATTTAATTAATTATTTATTTATTCTTTAATTTCTTTTCTTTTCAGTAGGTGACCGCTTCGAAAACCTTATCTCACATTCATTATAGCTAGTCATAAAACAAGAAAGACTTGAGACGGGAATAAAATCACGCACCTTTCTATTTTAAGTGGGTGTCCCATAGATAGTTACAGAGTCGTGTTATATATATATATATATATATATATATATAAAGAGAGAGAGAGAGAGAGAGAGAGAGGAGGGAATTATATATGTGTGTATGTGTCCTCAGGCAGCATATCTTTATTCAAACATGTTTCATTGAACAATGTAGACTAATTTTGCCGACTTATTTTTAGACTGATACTTACCTGGCTCAGGGCTCCCTGTGCTGGTGCTATCACGGCTATGACTAGCTTAGACCATCTGTGACCAGCTTGGACAAACTATGACCAGCTAAGACCAGCTTAGACCAGCTCGTCTTTTTTAGGAGTTTCAGAGCCCCTAATTCTTTGCATATTCATGGAATCTCTCCTGACTGCAGTTTGATGTTGGTTCTCATTTGCATGGGACTTTCTTTTCCTCGCTGCGGCCTTGACGCTTTTGATTGAAATCTGGTCTTCTGTTGCCGGAGATTTCTTTTTGCGAGGCATACTACAGCCGTCTGCGATAGGCAACAATAAACTACAGAAGAACTCAAAATTGACTCCTGCATTTAAGTATTACATTAATATTTAAGCTTTCCTTTAAAAAGTTCGCCACTTAATTTAAAGACAGTTTGATGTACGTAGGTCCTTACTTCCCGTACAATCAATTATTTTTAGTTCATGGATGGCATTAGCTGGATAACGGATTATTCCCAAATTTATTTCCAAATTCTAAAAAATTGTTATCGTACAAAAAATTCGTCGCAAAAAATCACGTAAAAAAATCACCGAAAACAATCGCAGTAATGAAAGCTTGGGAATCCAAAATTTTAGGATTGCGGGTCTGGATCCAGCCCAGGATGCTTTTAATTTGCTCACAGAGTCAGCCTCATTCTAAAATGGTTTGATTTGTTGGGTTACGGCCTCTAGGAGTAAAGTTGAAAATGTGTGACACATGACACACTGACATTCTCACACACACACACTCAGATATATATATATATATATATATATATATATATATATATATATATATAAAGGCATAAACACTAATATTCCATGGTCATAATTTATTCCATTGGAATCGTAAATACGATCCAATTCATCAGACCTACAAATTCAAAAAGAAAACAGAAAAACAACTCCGGAAATAAAAAATAGAATTTAGAGAGAGTGTAAGTATGAGAGCGTGGGACGAATGTTAGAGCTAAAGAGAGGGGTAACTGACGAGAGAAGGTGGGAGATTAAACCTTAACAGAGAGAAGTTTTAGAGAGGTGAGTGGAAGAGGTTTAAGTGAGAGACACATGAATGTTGTCGGATGTCTAATACATTAAAGATACATTTCTTGGTGACATACACACACCATAGACGATCTAATGTTAAAGGTCAGAATAAGAGGAAGGTAGAGGAAAAGAAAAGAAGAAGGGGCGGGGAAAACTAAAACTGAAGGGCATTTACTGAAAGGGCCGCTGTGTAATTAAGAAAATTTGACAGGATATTACATTCGAACTTCTGTAACCACTATATAAATGCATTCATTAAGTCTTTGTATATTCTCAGCATTATCTGTTGTCGTGTACTGGATATCTGCTCAGAGTGAGAACTCGGTGAGCCGAGGTCGAATTCCAGTCGGGTTCGTTACATTCACTTACGCCCAAATACCCTTAGGTAATATATGAATCCATCTTTCTCTCCCAGCTATGGCTTGAATAGCAGGACAGACGGCGTTCTTTAACTTTGGTTAGCAACCAGCCTACCGCAGAAAGAAATGGCGACTACAACGCACACCCGATATCCATTGCACCACAGCGCACATGTCCGAGTCAGAGGTCCATATTAGCGGTTACAGCTCGAACTGAGATGATTTCTGGATCGCTCCTAAAAAATAAAAAAAATGGCCTCGCTAGTCATGTATCGAAAGATACACGATCGCCCAAGCGTGTATCACATACGCCACTTAACTGACTCAACTCGGAAATGCTCAATGTTCGGTTTTGTTGTCACTTAACCTCAAACGTTTTCATTTATTTATTTCTCTTCAGTGAATTGGATGATTGATTCTATGACTATATCTCAAAGACTTTATCTTTTGTCATAAAACAAGAAATACTCGAGACTGAGGTAAAATCGCAAGCCATTCTCTTCTATGTGACCATATCATTCATTGCGTCATCGGCTATTGTCATGTAAAGAAATCAACAGTCAAATTTATTGCCCAGAAAAAAATTACTTTTCCCCCTTCTAACGCTTTATTTAAACCAGTACTTCTCAACATGTTTTGCCCAATGTAACCTTTTCACCCTTTATCAGAATATCATTCCCTTTTCTAAGATTGCCGGGCTCAATAGATCCATTCCAAATAATATGCATTTATTATTAAAAATCTTCAGTCTATTCATATATTTGGTTTGGATTGGTTGGGTTTGTTTTATGGCATATCAAGCTCAATATGTTATTTAATGCTGACAAGATTTGTATTGCTGGTAATATTATTTGCCAAAAATGTATTGCTGGTAAAAAAAAAAAAAAAAAAAAATTCTTCCGAAATGTATTGCTGGTAATTTTTTTTCCAACAATGTATTTCTGGTTAAAATCTTTTCTTTCAAAATGTATTGGTGGTAATATATTGTTTTTTTCAAAAATGTATTGCTGGTAATATTTTTTTTTCATTCAAAAATGTTTTGCTGAAGGTCTTTTTTTTTTTCAAAATGTATTGCTGGTATTTTTTTTTCAAAAACTGTATTGCTGGTAATATTTTTTTTTTTAATTTTTGCTGGTAATATTTTTTTTTTCAAAAATGTATTGCTGGTAATATTTTTTTCTAAAATAAATTGCTGGTAATATTTTTTTTCAAATATGTATTGCTGATAATTTTTTTTTTTCCAACAATGTATTGCTGGTAAAAATCGTTTCTTTCAAAATGTACTGCTGGTAATTTTTTTTTCCGCGTTTTGCTGGTAAAAATCTTTTCTTTTAAAATGTATTGCTGGTAATAATTTGTTTTTCAAAAATGTATTGCTGGTAATATTTTTATTTTCAAAAATGACTTGTTGATAATACTTTTTCAAAAATGTATTGCTGGTAATATTTTTTTCTTTCTTTCTGTTTTGCCAGTAGTATTTTTTTCCAAAATGTATTGCTGGTAATTTTTTTCATAAAATGTATTGCTGGTAATATTCTTTTCCAAAAAAGTTTTGCTGGTAATATTTATTTTTCAAAAATGTATTGCTGGTAAAAATTAAAAAAAAAACTATTGCTGGTATTAAAACCTATTTTTATGCTTTCATAATGTTTCGACCTCTTTTTGTGGGGTTATTTTTTTGCTCATAGTTGGGACCGTAACAGGTGCTACCACCCCGAGTCAGGGTGGACCTAGGAACACGAGCAATTAGGAGGTGGTTTCACGCTCCTCAAAAACTTCGGAACAAAGGCCTTGCTGTCGGATCTAGTTTATCGTCATACCCAGGACGGTCATATATTTGTACAAATACATTTACATGGATTATTCTTGGAGAGGAGATTTTCAAATTTACTAGCAATAGAATAATGCCGATGAATCTTTCAGCTCGGGTACACTTTACAGCAATGAGATTTAATTCATAAGTAATTACTAAATAAATAATCTAAAACTGCCCTGGCGTCTCGTCTACAGTCACTTTCTCACAGACGCGCCGTCGCCTCCCTCTGTCTGTTCTACAAATACTTTCATGGCAATTGCTCCGAGGAGCTGCATTCGCTGGTTCCCAGACGTCCTGAGTTCCAGCGCCCTACAGGCTGGCATCCCTCTCTCCCTTCACTGTTGAAACTCCTAAATATAGCCGTCTCTTCTACTCTAATAGCTTCATGTCTCGCACCTCTCTCGCCTGTGGAACTCCTTCCCTTCTCCTGTTTCCTGTGAGCTATAATCTCCAGCTATTCAAGTGTAATGTCAATCGACATCTCCAGTTGCCTTGATCTATCCACTACCCTCATCCTTTCTTCTATCACTCCTAACTGATCTTGCTCTAAATTTTCTGTAACCCCTTGCAACCTAGTGGCTTCCCGCCTTGCTTGGGGTGAAATGCTTAAAAAAAAAAAAAAAACATGCTTCAATGAACAAAAACTCAAAAAGAACATCAGAGAATTGAAATTCAATAAACACCATTCTGTAAATAAAAGACAAGAAAAAGTAAAAGACATTCCCTGAAATATATTCCCTTGGATGAGGACCTCCCTACTAATATTTGAGTCGGAGAATTGACGAAGGCGGGCAACAAACTCTTCATAACCAGCTGATACGAGTAGATGGAGCTTTTAAATCTATCTTTTAATTCTAAAAGCTGGCTTGAAAAGTCTATAGATGTAAATCCAAACAGAAAACTTGGAGGGAACACCGAAGGAGAGTGGCTGTCGACACTGACAACTTTCTGGCAACTCTTGTATTCCAAGCTGGCACCAAATATAATGCCCAGTATTCGTTTGGATATGTCAATACGGTTGAGAAGTGGGTATATGTAGTCTGGACAGCGCATGGGCGCCATACACAATCGCTCAGGCCAGTGCCTTGGAGAGGTCACTCCAGTTTCACCACCAAAAGACTTGATTCTGACCAAACAGGACACTACCTTTATCTCGCGATTACACACACACACACACACACACACACACACACACACACACACATATATATATATATATATATATATATATATATATATATATATATATATATATATATATATATAGTTAATCCTTAGTAGGGTTGTCTGGCTCTTTAGGTTTAACTAGGTCTGCTCTACTATTGAGCACTTTATTTAGTTATTTTGCTTACTCTTATCAGGTTTTTTTTCTTTGGTTTTTTGGACTTGCATGCTGGACGATTATTTTCGGCTGACGTACTTTTTTATACCATTTTTTCCGTTTGGTATTGATTTGATTATTTGCAATTCAGGATACCGAGGGTTTTCCGAGCGACTATAGTTTCTTATACTTAGAAGATTATTACTAGTATATATATATATATATATATATATATATATATATATATATATATGAAAGGGAGAGGTTATAGTAGTTCCAACGAGAGAAAAGTGTGTATATTAAAAAGAAGGGAGAAACCGCAAATGTTTTTGGTTGTAATGTGGATTTAAAAAAAAATATTATGCTTTATTTTCCATAATGCTACACGGGTTTCCGGTGTCGCGACCTTCATCAGGCAAAGCGTTGAGATCTCCACATATTATTAAAAAAAAATTTTTTCTTTCTGATTTTCGATGTTAAATATTCTCGATATGAGACATTCTCTTTATTTGTGTTAGTGATCCAAATGTCTTTCTTGAAGTGGCAGTGAAATGTTCTGCGTGACGTGTTATAAGTAAAACAATTAAGATAGGTCCGAGAAATGATGGAGTAGTTATCGGCATGCTTATCTTTTAATGACCCCTGTGTTTTTTAGATCTATTTCTATTTTCGTCTGCTTTTGTCTGCATGCGTATACATATGTGTATATCCCCTAACCATACATACACAGTCTCACTACAAGGAATTTAGTGAACACATCTGTACATCTACACACTTCTGTGTGTAGGTGTGTGATACTTTTCACGGTGCACACATACTACTTTTTTATTATCGCGTAGAAAGCAACATTTTGATCCTCAGGAAATTACACGAGTAATGGTGATCCTCATGAGAAGTGCTATTGTATACATATATAAGTCTGCCATTTTTATAGGTACTATGCTAGTTGTATAATTTGTGAGTTAGATTTGATTGACCTAAATATTTTATGAAATGTTTGCCTTTTTTAGAGTAAAATATATTTCTTGGTGGGGTTTCCTCCCCTCTATCCACAAATACGCTTAAAGGGTATTGTAAAAAAAAAAAAATCCTGGATATACTCAAAGGATTCATTGTTATCATCAGATTTCATCATTTTCAAAGAATCTATAGCGGATAATTATTGTTTTTACTTGGGTTCCAAACTGGGGTCCAATACGCCATTTTCAACCCAAATCAGAATGTCATCCACAGCTTCCCAAGATTGTTCGACTGAAAAGCTTAAAAAAAAAATCCATCCAAATTTTCTATTGATATTAAATTTGTAAATATCCTTTACAAAAATAATCCGTGTCAATATATATCTGCTAATATGGAAAAGAATTTTCAATAATATATGCATCAGAATGTCATCCATATCTTTCCAAGATTGTTTGACTCAAAAGGTGCAATTTTGAGCGTAAGTGAATATAACGAACCCAACGGGAATTAGAACACGTCTTTCCGATTAAGAATTCAGAGCCACTATGCCTTGCACCAACCGCACACCCAGTTGAGCGGTATGCTAAAGGGTTATGGCAAAATTGTATTCGAGATAAATACCTTTAACCATATTTTTGTTTCTGTTGGCAGTTTCTCCAAGAACTTTTAATGACCCGATTCTAGTAATGAAAAACGAGTTTCTTAGAAGACTTTTCCAATTATCCAGAGTTTCTGTCTTCTTCTTCCTCTTCTTCTTCCTCTTCTTCTTCAGCAACATCCTTAGCTCTTTTTTTCTTTATCTTCTATTCTGTTATTTCTTTTTCTTCTTTTGATTCTTTTTTTTACGTCGTCTTCTTCTTCTGCGACATTTTTGTCTGCTTCTTCCTTTCTTTTCCTTCTTCTTTTTTCCGTTCTTCTTTTTTTTTTCTTCTTCTTCTTCTTCTTCTTCTTCTTCTTCTTCTTCCTTTTGTTCTCCTTGATATTCGTCACCTTTTTGTTCTGTCGCTTCATCTCCTTTTTTCTCGTTCGTCTTCTACTTCTTCTTCTTCTTCTTCTTTTCTTTTTCTTCTTCTTCTTCTTCTTCTTCTTCTTCTTCTTCTGCTTTTTCTGATTATTCTTCTTCTTCTTTTTGGGATTCTTCTGCTTCTTCTTATTCTTATTCTTCTTATTATTTCCTTCTTCTTCTTCTTCTTCTTCTTCTTCTTTATCTTCTTCATCTTCTAACGCTTCTTCTTCCACTTTTTAACGCTTCTTCTTCTTTTTCTGAATGTTCTTCTTCTTCATTTTCTTCTGATTCTTCTTCTGGTCCTTCATCTTCTTCTTCTGAACATTCTTCTTCTATCGCTTCTTCTTCTCCTTCTACTTTTTCTTCTTCATCTTCTTCTTCTACCGCCTTTTCTTCTTCTTCTTCTTCTGAACATTCTTCTTCTATCGCTTCTTCTTCTCCTTCTACTTTTTCTTCTTCATCTTCTTCTTCTACCGCCTTTTCTTCTTCTTCTTCTTCTGAACATTCTTCTTCTATCGCTTCTTCTTCTCCTTCTACCGCAATTCCTTCTTCTTCTTCATCTTATTCTTCTACCGCCTTTTCTTCTTCTTCTTCTTCTGAACATTCTTCTTCTATCGCTTCTTCTTCTCCTTCTACTTTTTCTTCTTCATCTTCTTCTTCTACCGCCTTTTCTTCTTCTTCTTCTTCTGAACATTCTTCTTCTATCGCTTCTTCTTCTCCTTCTACCGCATTTTCTTCTTCTTCTTCATCTTCTTCTTCTACCGCCTTTTCTTCTTCTTCTTCTTCTGAACATTCTTCTTCTATCGCTTCTTCTTCTCCTTCTACTTTTTCTTCTTCTTCTTCATCTTCTACTTCTACCGCCTTTTCTACTTCTTCTTCTTCTTCTGCTTCTTCTTCTTCATTTTCTGAATATTCTTCTTCTATCGATTCTTCTTCTCCTTCTACCGCATTTCTTCTTCTTCTTCATCTTATTCTTCTACCGCCTTTTCTTCTTCTTCTTCTTCTGAACATTCTTCTTCTACCGCTTCTTCTTCTCCTTCTACCGCATTTTCTTCTTCTTCTTCTTCTGAACATTCTTCTTCTATCGCTTCTTCTTCTCCTTCTACTTTTTCTTCTTCATCTTCTCCTTCTACCGCCTTTTCTTCTTCTTCTTCTTCTGAACATTCTTCTTCTATCGCTTCTTCTTCTCCTTCTACCGCATTTTCTTCTTCTTCTTCTGAATATTCTTCTTCTATCGCTTCTTCTTCTCCTTCTACCGCATTTTCTTCTTCTTCTTCATCTTCTTCTTCTACCGCCTTTTCTTTTTCTTCTTCTTCTGAACATTCTTCTTCTATCGCTTCTTCTTCTCCTTCTACCGCATTTTCTTCTTCTTCTTCATCTTCTTCTTCTACCGCCTTTTCTTCTTCTTCTTCTTCTGAACATTCTTCTTCTATCGCTTCTTCTTCTCCTTCTACTTTTTCTTCTTCTTCTTCATCTTCTTCTTCTACCGCCTTTTCTTCTTCTTCTTCTTCTGAACATTCTTCTTCTATCGCTTCTTCTTCTCCTTCTACCGCATTTTCTTCTTCTTCTTCATCTTCTTCTACCGCCTTTTCTTCTTCTTCTTCTTCTGAACATTCTTCTTCTATCGCTTCTTCTTCTCCTTCTACTTTTTTTTCTTCTTCTTCATCTTTATCTTCTACCGCCTTTTCTACTTCTTCTTCTTCTTCTGCTTCTTCTTCTTCATCTTCTGAATATTCATCTTCTATCGCTTCTTCTTCTCCTTCTACTTTTTCTTCTTCATCTTCTTCTTCTACCGCCTTTTCTTCTTCTTCTTCTTCTGAAAATTCTTCTTCTATCGCTTCTTCTTCTCCTTCTACTTTTTCTTCTACTTCTTCATCTTCTTCTTCTACCTCCTTTTCTACTTCTTCTTCTTCTTCTGCTTCTTCTTCTTCATTTTCTGAATATTCTTCTTCTATCGTTTCTTCTTCTCCTTCTACTTTTTCTTCTTCATCTTCTACTTCTACCGCCTTTTCTTCTTCTTCTTCTTCTACTGAACATTCTTCTTCTATCGCTTCTTCTTCTGCTTCTACTTTTTCTTCTTCTTCTTCATCTTCTATTTCTACCGCCTTTTCTACTTCTTCTTCTTCTTCTTCTTCTTCTTCTTCTTCTTCTTCTTCATCTTCTGAATATTCATCTTCTATCGCTTCTTCTTCTCCTTCTACTTTTTCTTCTTCATCTTCTTCTTCTACCGCCTTTCCTTTTTCTTCATTTTCTGAATATTCTTCTTCTATCGCTTCTTCCTCTCCTTCTACCGCACTTTCTTCTTCTTCTTCATCTTATTCTTCTACCGCCTTTTCTTCTTCTTCTTCTTCTGAACATTCTTCTTCTACCGCTTCTTCTTCTCTTTCTACCGCATTTTCTTCTTCTTCTTCATCTTCTTCTTCTACCGCCTTTTCTTCTTCTTCTGAACATTCTTCTTCTACTTCTTCTTCTCCTTCTACCGCTTTTCTTCTTCTTCTTCATCTTATTCTTCTACCGCCTTTTCTTCTTCTTCTTCTTCTTCTGAACATTCTTCTTCTATCGCTTCTTCTTCTCCTTCTACTTTTCTTCTTCTTCTTCTTCTTCTACCGCCTTTTCTTCTTCTTCTTCTTCTGAACATTCTTCTTCTATCGCTTCTTCTTCTTTTTCTACCGCATTTTTCTTCTTCTTCTTCTTCTTCTTCTTCTTTTCCTTTTTTTTTCTTCTTCTTCCACATTCTTCTTCTATCCTTCTTCTTCTCCTTCTACCGCATTATCTTCTACTTCATCTTCTTCTACCGCCTTTTCTTTTCTTCTTCTTCTGAACATTCTTCTTCTATCGCTTCTTCTTCTCCTTCTACCACATTTTCTTCTTCTTCTACATCTTCTTCTTCTACCGCCTTTTCTTCTTCTTCTTCTGAACATTCTTCTTCTATCGCTTCTTCTTCTCCTTCTACTTTTTCTTCTTCTTCTTCATCTTCTTCTTCTACCGCCTTTTCTTCTTCTTCTTCTTCTGAACATTCTTCTTCTATTGCTTCTTCTTCTCCTTCTACCGCATTTTCTTCTTCTTCTTCATCTTCTTCTACCGCCTTTTCTTCTTCTTCTTCTTCTGAACATTCTTCTTCTATCGCTTCTTCTTCTCCTTCTACTTTTTTTTCTTCTTCTTCATCTTTATCTTCTACCGCCTTTTCTACTTCTTCTTCTTCTTCTTCTTCTTCTTCTTCTTCTTCTGAATATTCATCTTCTTCCTTCTTCTTCTTCTTCATTTTTTTCTTCATCTTCTTCTTCTTCTACATTTTTTCTTCTTCTTCTTCTTCTGAACATTTTTCTTCTATCGCTTCTTCGTCTCCTTCTACTTTTTCTTCTACTTCTTCAACTTCTTCTACCTCCTTTTCTACTTCTTCTTCTTCTTCTGCTTCTTCTTCTTCATTTTCTGAATATTCTTCTTCTATCGCTTCTTCTTCTCTTTCTACTTTTTCTTCTTCATCTTCTTCTTCTACCGCCTTTTCTTCTTCTTCTTCTTCTTCTGAACATTCTTCTTCTATCGCTTCTTCTTCTCCTTCTACTTTTTCTTCTTCTTCTTCATCTTCTATTTCTACCGCCTTTTCTACTTCTTTTCTTCTTCTTCTTCTTCTTCTTCTGCTTCTTCTTCTTCATCTTCTGAATATTCATCTTCTATCGCTTCTTCTTCTCCTTCTACTTTTTCTTCTTCATCTTCTTCTTCTACCGCCTTTCCTTCTTCTTCATTTTCTGAATATTCTTCTTCCTATCTTCTTCTCCTTCTTCTTCATTTTCTTCTTCTTCTTCATCTTATTCTTTTACCGCCTTTTCTTCTTCTTCTTCTTCTGAACATTCTTCTTCTACCTTTCTTCTTCTTCTACTACATTTTTTCTTCTTCTTCATCTTATTCTTCTACCGCCGTTTCTTCTTCTTCTTCTTCTGAACATTCTTCTTCTATCCTTCTTCTTCTCCTTCTACTTTTTCTTCTTCATCTTCTTCTTCTACCGCCTTTTCTTCTTCTTCTTCTTCTGAACATTCTTCTTCTATCGCTTCTTCTTCTCCTTCTACCGCATTTTCTTCTTCTTCTTCATCTTCTTCTTCTACCGCCTTTTCTTTTTCTTCTTCTTCTGAACATTCTACTTCTATCGCTTCTTCTTCTCCTTCTACCGCATTTTCTTCTTCTTCATCTTCTTCTACCGCCTTTTCTTTTTCTTCTTCTTCTGAACATTCTTCTTCTATCGCTTCTTCTTCTACTTCTACCACATTTTCTTCTTCTTCTACATCTTCTTCTTCTACCGCCTTTTCTTCTTCTTCTTCTTCTGAACATTCTTCTTCTATCGCTTCTTCTTCTGCTTCTACTTTTCTTCTTCTTCTTCATCTTCTTCTTCTACCTTTTTCTTCTTCTTCTTCTTCTGAACATTCTTCTTCTCCTTCTTCTTCTCCTTCTACCGCATTTTCTTCTTCTTCTTCTTCTTCTTTTTCTTCTACCGCCTTTTCTTTTTCCTCTTCTTCTGAACATTCTTCTTCTATCGCTTCTTCTTTCCTTTTACTTTTTCTTCTTCTTCTTCATCTTCTTCTTCTACCGCCTTTTCTTCTTCTTCTGAACATTCTTCTTCTATCGCTTCTTCTTCTGCTTCTACTTTTTCTTCTTCTTCTTCTTCATCTTCTTCTTCTACCGCCTTTTCTTCTTCTTCTTCTTCTTCTGAACATTCTTCTTCTATCGCTTCTTCTTCTCCTTCTACCGCATTTTCTTCTTCTTCATCTTCTTCTTTTACCTTTTTTCTTCTTCTTCTTCTGAACATTCTTCTTCTATCCTTCTTCTTCTCCTTCTACTTTTTTTTCTTCTTCATCTTTTATCTTCTCCGCCTTTTCTACTTCTTCTTCTTCTTCTTCTTCTTTCTTCTTCTTCATCTTCAGAATATTCTTCTTCTATCCTTCTTCTTCTCCTTCTCCTTTTTTCTTCTTCATCTTCTTCTTCTACCTTTTTTCTTCTTCTTCTTCTTCTGAACATTCTTCTTCTATCGCTTCTTCTTCTCCTTCTACTTTTTCTTCTACTTCTTCATCTTCTTCTTCTACCTCCTTTTCTACTTCTTCTTCTTCTTCTGCTTCGTCTTCTTCATTTTCTTTATATTCTTCTTCTATCGCTTCTTCTTCTCTTTCTACTTTTTCTTCTTCATCTTCTTCTTCTACCGCCTTTTCTTCTTCTTCTTCTTCTGAACATTCTTCTTCTATCGCTTCTTCTTCTCCTTCTACTTTTTCTACTTCTTCTTCATCTTCTTCTTCTACCTCCTTTTCTACTTCTTCTTCTTCTGCTTCGTCTTCTTCATTTTCTGAATATTCTTCTTCTATCGCTTCTTCTACTCTTTCTACTTTTTCTTCTTCATCTTCTTCTTCTACCGCCTTTTCTTCTTCTTCTTCTTCTTTAACATTCTACTTCTATCCTTCTTCTTCTCCTTCTACTTTTTCTTCTTCTTCTTCATCTTCTATTTCTACCACCTTTTCTACTTCTTCTTCTTCTTCTTCTTCTTCTTCTTCTGCTTCATCTTCTTCATCTTCTGAATATTCATCTTCTATCGCTTCTTCTTCTCCTTCTACTTCATCTTCTTCTTCTACCGCCTTTCCTTCTTCTTCTTCTTCTGAACATTCTTCTTCTATCGCTTCTTCTTCTCCTTCTACCGCATTTTCTTCTTCTTCTTCATCTTCTTCTTCTACCGCCTTTTCTTCTTCTTCTTCTGAACATTCTTCGTCTATCGCTTCTTCTTCTCCTTCTACTTTTTCTTCTACTTCTTCATCTTCTTCTTCTACCTCCTTTTCTACTTCTTCTTCTACCGCCTCTTCTTCTTCTTCTTCTGAATATTCTTCTTCTATCGCTTCTTCTTCTCCTTCTACTTTTTCTTCTTCATCTTCTTCTTCTACCGCCTTTTCTTCTTCTTCTTCTTCTGAACATTCTTCTTCTATCGCTTCTTCTTCTCCTTCTACTTTTTTTTCTTCTTGTTCATCTTTATCTTCTACCGCCTTTTCTACTTCTTCTTCTTCTTCTTCTGCTTCTTCTTCATCTTCTGAATATTCATCTTCTATCGCTTCTTCTTCTCCTTCTACTTTTATTTCTTCATCTTCTTCTTCTACCGCCTTTTCTTCTTCTTCTTCTTCTGAACATTCTTCTTCTATCGCTTCTTCTTCTCCATCTACTTTTTCTTCTTCTTCTTCTTCATCTTCTTCTACCGCCTTTTCTTCTTCTTCTTCTTCTGAACATTCTTCTTCTATCGCTTCTTCTTCTCTTTCTATTTTTTCTTCTTCATCTTCTTCTTCTACCGCCTTTTCTTCTTCTTCTTCTTCTACTGAACATTCTTCTTCTATCGCTTCTTCTTCTCCTTCTACTTTTTCTTTTTCTTCTTCATCTTCTATTTCTACCGCCTTTTCTACTTCTTCTTCTTCTTCTTCTTCTTCTTCTTTTCTTCTTCTTCATCTTCTGAATATTCATCTTCTATCCTTCTTCTTCTCCTTCTACTTTTTTTCTTCTTCTTCTTCTTCTTCCGCTTTTTCCTTTTCTTCATTTCTGAATATTCTTCTTCTTCTTCTTCTTCTCCTTCTCTTCTTCTTCTTTTCTTTCTTCTTCTTCTTCATCTTATTCTTCTACCGCCTTTTCTTCTTCTTCTTCTTCCTTCTTCTTCTTTTCTTTTCTTCTTCTCTTTCTATCATTTTTTCTTCTTTTTCTTCTTCATCTTCTTCTTCTACCCCTTTTCTTCTTCTTCTTCTTCTGAACATTTCTTCTTCTATCCTTCTTCTTCTCCTTCTACTTTTTCTTCTTCTTCATCTTCTTCTTCTACCGCCTTTTCTTCTTCTTCTTCTTCTTCTTTTCTTCTTCTTCTATCCTTCTTCTTCTTCTTCTTCTTCTTCTTCTTCTTCTTCTTCTCCTTCTTCTTCTTCTTCTTCTTCTTTTCTTCTTCTTCTTCTGAATTTTCTTCTTCTTCATCTTTTCTTCTCCTTCTACCGCATTTTCTTCTTCTTCTTCATCTTCTTCTTCTACCGCCTTTTCTTTTCTTCTTCTTCTGAACATTCTTCTTCTATCCTTTTCTTCTCCTTCTACTTTTCTTCTTCTTCTTCATCTTCTTCTTCTACCTTTTCTTCTTCTGAACATTCTTCTTCTATCCTTCTTCTTCTGCTTCTACTTTTCTTCTTCTTCTTCATCTTCTTCTTCTACCTTTTCTTCTTCTTCTTCTTCTGAACATTCTTCTTCTATCCTTCTTCTTCTCCTTCTACCATTTTCTTCTTCTTCTTCATCTTCTTCTTCTACCTTTTCTTTTCTCTTCTTCTGAACATTCTTCTTCTTCTTCTTCTTCTCCTTCTACTTTTCTTCTTCTTCTTCTTCTTCTTCTTCTACCGCCTTTTCTTCTTCTTCTTCTTCTTCACATTCTTCTTCTATCTTCTTTCTTCTGCTTCTACTTTTTCTTCTTCTTCTTCTCCTTCTTCTTCTACCGCCTTTTCTTCTTCTTCTTCTTCTGAACATTCTTCTTCTTCTCAACTTCTTCTTCTCCTTCTACCGCTTTTTCTTCTTCTTCATCTTCTTCTTCCGCCTTTTCTTCTTCTTCTTCTTCTTCTTCTTCTTCTATCCTTCTTCTTCTCCTTCTACTTTTTTTCTTCTTCTTCATCTTTATCTTCTTCTTCTTCTTCTTCTTCTTCTTCTTCTTCTTCTGCTTCTTCTTCTTAATCTTCTGGAATATTCATCTTCTTCTCCTTCTTCTTCTTCTTCTTCTTTTCTTCTTCATCTTCTTCTACCTTCTTTTCTTCTTCTTCTTCTTCTGAATTTCTTCTTCTATCCTTCTTCTTCTCCTTCTTCTTCTTCTATTCTTCTTCATCTTCTTCTTCTCTTTTTCTTCTTCTTCTTCTTTTCTTCTTTTCTTCTTCTTCTTCATTTTTTTTTCTTCTTCTTCTTCTCTTCTTTTTTTCTTTTCTTCTTCTTCTTCTTCTTCTTCTTCCTTCTTTCTTCTTCTTCTTCTTCTGAACATTCTTCTTCTATCCTTCTTCTTCTCCTTCTACTTTTCTTTTCTTCTTCATCTTCTTCTTCTTTTCCTTTTCTTCTTCTTCTTCTTTTCGTCTTCTTCTTTTTCTGAATATTCTTCTTCTTTCTTCTACTCTTCTCTCCTTTTCTTCTTCATCTTCTTCTTCTACCGCCTTTCTTCTTCTTCTTCTTCTTCATTCTTCTTCTTCCTTCTTCTTCTTCTTCTTCTTTTTTTCTTCTTCTTCTTCTTCTTTCTTCTTTTCTACTTCTTCTTCTTCTTTGTCTTCTTCTTCTTCTTTCTTCTTCTTCATCTTCTGAATCTTCATCTTCTATCCTTCTTCTTCTCCTTCTTTTCTTCTTCTTCTTCTTCTTTTTCCTTCTTCTTCTTCTTCTTCTTCTCTTCTTCTTCCTTCTTCTTCTTCTACCGCCTTTTCTTCTTCTTCTTCATCTTCTTCTTTTTACCTATCTTTTCTTCTTCTTCTTCTTCTTCTTCTTCTTCTATCCTTCTTCTTCTCCTTCTACTTTTCTTCTACTTCTTCTTTCTTCTTCTAATTCCTTTTCTTCTTCTTCTTCTAGACCTTTTTCTTCTTCTTCTTCTGAATATTCTTCTTCTATCCTTCTTCTTCTTTTCTTCTTTTTCTTCTTCATCTTTTCTTCTACCCTTTTCTTTCTTCTTCTTCTTCTGAACATTCTTCTTCTATCGCTTCTTCTTCTCCTTCTACTTTTTCTTCTTCTTCTTCTTCATCTTCTTCTACCGCCTTTTCTTCTTCTTCTTCTTCTGAACATTCATCTTCTATCGCTTCTTCTTCTCCTTCTACTTTTTCTTCTTCTTCTTCATCTTCTTCTTCTACCGCCTTTTCTTCTTCTTCTTCTTCTCATTCTTCTTCTATCCTTCTTCTTCTCCTCCATCTACTTTTTCTTTTTTCTTCTTCATCTTCTTCTTCTTTTCTTCTTTTCTTCTTCTTCTTCTTCTGAACATTTTCTTCTTCAGAATTCTTCTTCTCCTTCTACTTTTTCTTCTTCTTCTTCATCTTCTTCTTCTTTTAAGATTCTTCTTCTTCTTCTTTTGAACATTCTTCTTCTTCCTTCTTCTTCTCCTTCTACCGCAATTCCTTCTTCTTCTTTATCTTCTTCTTCTACCGCCTTTTCTTTTCTTCTTCTTCTTCTGAATTTTCTTCTTTAGAAAGCTTCTTCTTCTTCTCTTCTTCTTCTTCTTCTTCTTCTTCTTCTTCTTCTCCTTCTACCGCATTTTCTTCTTCTTCTTCTGATTCTTCTTCTCCTAATTTTCTTCTCCTTCTACCTCATTTTCTTCTTCTTCTTCTTCTTCTTCTTCTTCTACCTTTCTTTTTCTTCTTCTTCTGAACATTCTTCTTCTATCCTTCTTCTTCTTCTTCTTTTTTTCTTCATCTTCATCTTCTTCTTCTACCGCCTTTTCTTCTTCTTCTTCTTCTTCTTCTTCTTCCTTCTTCTTCTCCTTCTCCTTCTTCTTCTTCATTCTTTATCTTCTTTTTCTTCTTCTTCTTCTTCTTCTTCTTCTTCTTCTTCTTCTTCTTC
>CAHIKZ030000281.1:427500-447500 GCA_903632075.3 Acanthosepion pharaonis | reverse complement strand
TATCTATCTATTTATATTATCTATCTCCGTTTGTTCAAATCAATGCGTCTGTCTCAGTCGATTCATTATCTCGTTCTATGCACATCTATAGCTATCTTGTTCTATGCATATCTATCTATCTATCTATCTATCTATCTATGACTTACTCTCCGATTTATCTGGTTTTTAATTACTTAGGAATCTACCTATGTCTCTGTTTATGTATGTACGAGTCACTACTCGATAATTGATATGCTAAATAAATACGACTTACCAAAACGTTTCGTTACTTTAGATAATAAAATGAATTAATTTCTTTGGCATATATTCGCCAGATATTTTCTGAGTTTTCCTTTACTTATATATATATATATATATATATATATATATATATATATATATATATATATATATATATATATATATATATATATATATAAAATTTGGCTAACAATTGCAACTGTAAACAAATTCCCGGATGTCATTTTTAAAAGCAGAAGCACACAATATCGGACGAAAATTCATTTCCTCTCTAAGTTAAAACGATGTGCGCATGCGCACGTGTTTTCTCTGGTCGTATTGGTCGACCTGTTTCTTGGCAGATGTACTTTTTGACTCCAGCGTCTTGATAAAGAAGAGTGGTTGAAAATTAAATAAATGCCTAAACTTCTACTAATTATTTATCATAACAACAGACCGGCAGACATTATAACCTAGAAATCCTACGCTGTGTAAGAATGGAGAATGTTATCTGGCAGAAAAAATAGGTAAACAACTAAGGTATCTCAACATTATTTTACAAAATAGAATTAAGAACTAATTTATAACGTCTACCGTAATATATGGCAATATATGCCGGGTAGTTTCTTTAAAAATTATTTTTAAAAATGGCATCGATCGACAAATTTTGTAAATATCGTGTGCAGGCAGATTGCCAGCTCTTCTAACGCGAAAAAGAGGAACGAGAAATAAACCGTTGATAAAAATCAAGTAACATAAGTAAATCTGTCTATATTTCTGAGATGAGGTATTATGTACACTATTTACATTATTCGGACTATTGTCCTCATCTTTGTCGCCATATTTATTACAACGTTTCGGCCCTTCAGTATCTGTCTATATTTTTGAGATAAGGTATTATGTACACTATATACATTATTCGGACTATTGTCTTATTTATTACAACGTTTCGGCCGTTGTACGCTCCGGCCTTCTTCAGGTGGTTGGAATGCCACAGTGGATAAAGGCGTTGGTTAGATCCAGTGACAGTACCCAAAGTGTGTGAGTTCAATACCTGGTTAAGGCGATGGAGAACTTGGAGAGGGGAATTAACAGAAGATAACTGATAACTGACATCGATTAGATATGGCACGTGGGACTAGAACAGTCTACCCCTGTGAGCGAAAATCAGTTCGACATTCCAACCTCCTGAAGATGGCCGGAGCGTACAACGGCCGGAACGCTTTAACAAATATGGCGACAAAGATGAGGATAATAGTCCGAATAATGTAAATAGTGTACATAATACCTCATCTCAGAAATATCGACAGATACTGAAGGGTGGAAACGTTGTAATAAATATGGCGACAAAGATTAGGATAATAGTCCGAATAATGTAAATAGTGTACATATCTCAGAAATATAAACAGATACTTGTGCATAATTATTAGGTGTTTTTGTAGGCGAGTTATTTTTTTATTTTATTTTTAAAGCAACTACTTCATCAAGGCAGGAGTACCACTAGCACGCAAGGGGTTGTTGAGGACTGAGAACAAGAATAAAGAGGCATGTTTGTGGAAAGCATACAGATAAGGACTGGGAAACAAGATCACGGTGCCAGATGCCGATTGACATTAAACTTGAATATTTGAAGATTATAGTTATCGGGGAAACAAGTAAGGGGAAGGGAGTTCCACAGTCGGGAAATACGAGTTGGCTCTGTTCTGGCATCTCGTCTACAGTCGCTCTCTCACAGACGTGCCATCGCCTTTCTCTGTCTTTTTTACAAATACGTTCATGGCAATTTCTCCGAGGAGCTGCATTCGCTGGTTCCCAGACTTCATGAATTCAAGCGCCCTACGAGGCTGGCATCCCGCTCTCACCCTTTCACTGTCGAAACTGTTAAATATAGCCGTCTCTTCTACTCCAATAGCTTGACATCTCACACCTCTCGCCTGTGGAACTCCATTCCCTATTCCAGTTTCCCTGAGAGCTATAATCTCCAGCTGTTCAAATGTAATGTCAATCGACATCTTTAGTTGCCTTGATCTATCCACTATCCTTCTCCTCATCCTTTCTTCTATCACTCCTATCTGATCTTGCTCCAAATTTTCTGTAACCCCTTGCGTCCTAGTGGCTTCCCGACTTGCTTGGGGTGAAACGCTTTAAAAAAAAGAAAAGAAAAATAGTTGTTTGTGTAGAAGAGACGGTTACATTTAACCGTTTTGACAGTGAAAGGGTGGGACCGAGATACCAGCCTAGTAGCACGCTTAAATTCATGTAGTCTGGGAACCAGCGAAAGTAGCTCGTCGAAACAGTTGCCGTGAAAATACTTGTAGAAAAGACAGAGGGAAGCCACGGCATACGGATAGCGATTGTAGACTAGATGCCAGATCAGGACCTATTATTCTTGCATATTCGTCTCTGCAATGCAAGGATGGTTGATTTATTGATTTGAAGGATGGACTCGGACGAGAAAAAAACTTTCTGATACGACACAGAGAGCCAACTATCCTTGCAGTAGATGAAGCTATTGATTCAATGTATTGATTCCACCTCATGTCAGTAGTGATGCGTCATTCCCCCTGGGCGGATTGAGCCGGCTTCTTCCTGTTGTAAGAAGAAGATTCTTGGGATAAATTACAGAAGTAGGGTACCCAGGCGTACTCGGATAACGTTCTTGCTTGCCGCGGGGTTCCCACAGACGCAGAGACAGGAACGACCAGAAGCCGCCGGTTACCGATGCAGACGCTCCTTGGATTTTCACCAGAGCCCTTGTTAGCCGGCGTGTGTCAGAACCTGTCCGCCTTGGGTGGCCCTACCAGGAACGAAGTTCCGGGCGGCATAGCTCTGACACTACCGTTTACACCCCCGCACCGACTGTGAGGTGGGTTGGACTTTCAGGGGCTTACGGTACCAGGTGTTCCCAAGCGGTCCCCATCTAAGTACTGACCTGGCTCTACGCTGCTTAACTTCGGTGATCGTACGTGAACCGGTGTTTCTGCGTGATTTGACCTCCTCAGTGGACAGCGTGAGACCAATCAGGCGTAACGAGACGCTCTCAGGGAGTTAGGAATCAGCCGTTCCGATGGAAGACAGGGGAGGTTCTCTGTGGTGGGTAAAGGAAAGCAGTTTCGTTTTAGAGGCATTAAAGTTTACAAGCCATTTCCTGCCCCAGTCAACCACAGATTGGAGGTCATTTTCGAGATCAGCAGCCAGGTTAATTTTGACAACGATACCAGATTTACTACTGGGGCAGGAGTAAAGAGTAATGTCGCCCGCGTAGGCGCCCACTAGTTAATAAAAATTGTTGCTTTGTTTACTTTTTTTAATAAAAATATTTTATTTACAGGTTATAAAAACGCCTGTCGATAATCATACGCTCCAGAATAATCATTTAAAAATGTTATTATTGAATTGTTATGTTTATTTTTTCATAATAAATATTGTTTAGAAAACGCCTGATAATTATGCACCATCCCTAGCTATGTAATAGGAAAATTCTGGCAACGTATGGGCTTTGATGTATTCTTAAGATGGTGACAGGAACACCATCTCCGTTAGGACAGCCACGATGGAAACTTTCAATAAATCCACTATTTTCCAGAAGGGAAATAACAATTAACAGTAGAAAATCATAAATGTCTTTGAGTTTAATCAAAAGGTCTTCCCCAGAATTTTTTCTGGGCCCTCACTTTTCGTCCATGAAAGAAAGCGCCTCTTTAACATCAGTTATGAGTATAGGCATTCATACGATAACACTGTATATCAGTACTCCGTAAAAGAAATCTAGATGCCCAGGGGGGCTGGCAGCTGGTCTATCCCCTGATATAGCTGGAACAGCTCAATGGGTGAAAAAAAAATCTGACTTGTCAAATCCGGTACCTCCAAAACCGAGGTGTTAATGTTTCAACATCAGCTAGAAGACAGTGAATATTCTCCAATCACGATGAACAACAATACTGAGAGTAGAGTTGTACTCCCAATTCTTTTCGTTATTTGAAACGTCTATTGGGAATCAAGATCGCTCCAGACAAACATATTTTGCTTTGGGAAATAGAAAACGTTCATAATGATTGTTTTCTCTGAAAAAAAAAAAAAAAAGAATATGTCGCATCTTTTTTTCAAAACAAAACGAAAAAAAAAGATATATTTTTTTAAAAAATTGAAACACCCAAATATGAAACAAATCACGCACAGCAGTGTGTGTTAATCACATTGTCATCTGTGATGTTATTCTACCAAGATTTTTTTTTTAATTCTAGAAGAAACTTTTTTAACAAAGAAAGAAAAAAAAAACTTTTCTACATTTCTAAGGCAGATGTTTACGCGTATCGTCTCCCGTAGTGAAGAAAATGTTGACATAACTTCAAGAAAAAAACAAAAAACAAAACCAAAAAAAAACTTGAATTTATTTAGTCGTGCCGCCCGCCTGATATGATTTAATTATAGTAGTAAAGATTTATGCATAACCATTCACCCATATCGGAAAAAAATACAAATATTGAAAAATTGTGCACATGGCGTTTTACATTTCTCCAAATCAACCTCCTCCGTTTTTGAGCTGAAGAGCCGCCAATTCTGTGATACTGGCTACCATCCACATCTCAAAACTTTATTTCTTCTGCTCTTCTACTGTCTACTCAAAATGTGCCCTCCAGCAGGATTCGAACCTGTGTTGCCACCTTCTAGGTAAAAAGCACCCGCTCCGATCTGGCATGATTTGATCAAATGGCTACAGAGAGATCTTCAGGGCACATAATCTTTATAAAATTGTCTCAAGTGCAGAAGAAAAGCCAAAAAAAAAAAAAATGGAAGAAACAATGAAAGAGAAACATTACGAGGAAAAACATAAAAGGAAGAGAAAAGAAGGTATAAAAAGTTAGAAGGTAGGAGAAGAGAAGAGGTGTGAGGAGAGAGGAGATTCTAGAGAGAGAATGTGAGAGAATAAATGGAAAGAGATAAAGAGTGTAAAGAGAAAAGAAAGGTGGAATATATATATATATATATATATATATATATATATATATATATATATATAAACCTAGTGAGCCAGATACACCTACACGGGTTTCACCTAAGCGGATCGTCAGGGAAAGCTGGCTCTAGGTCTGCTCTACGGTTGTATTGAGCTCTTTTTAGTTAGTTGTTTACTCGTGTCAGTTTTTTTTTCTTTGGGCTTTAAACCTGTATCTGTGCGATTTTTTTCGACAGACTTTCATGTTTCTAGCTCTTTCTTTTTTAAAACCTTTTTCCTTCGAGATTGATTTGATTATTGGCAAATAAAAATTCGAAGGTTTTTCCAAGTATAGTTACCTATATATATATATATATATATATATATATATATATATATATATATATATATATATATACTAGAATAAATCCTAAGGCCAGACAAACCTACCTAGGTTTCACCCAAACGGATCTTCAGGGTAAACTAGCCCAATTGGGTAGGTTTGCCTGACTCCTTAGGATTTATTCTAGTTTATCACTCTACTCAGCGTATTGATCACTCTCTACGTTTTAGTCTTTCTCCTGATTTCTTTCTTTTTTTTTTTTTGACCAAATACTTTAAGCACTTGGCGATTTGTTTCGTCTTGTTCTGATGTTTTTAGTTCTTTCTTTTTTATTTCCAATTTTTTTTCTCGGGTACCAATTTTTCCTGACATATCTGCAAGTTGAGCTATCCAAGGCACTTAAACATGTCCGATGTTAGTTCTGGCCCTATTGTATCGTAAGTTCACTATACTCTTCCACTCTTGAGGTACAGCTTGCAAGGTCAATTTTGAGTCCTGTTCAAGCTTAGTCAAAATTCTAGAACGGATTTCCACATCCCTATTTGCTGTCAGCCCTTGTACGAAGAGAAATCACTTTAACATGTCGGCTGTTAGTTCACCTAACTTGAACCTTTCAAATTCCCCGTGTACGGTACTAGCTTATGTGGTATAATCTTCTTTATTTAACAAGATTAAGGGATTGTTAATCTTACTTATTATAAAACGCAGATTGTGTGTGTGTGTGTGTGTGTGTGTGTGTGTGTGTGTGTGTGTGTGTGTGTGTGTGTGTGTGTGTAACTTTTATATATTGGATCGAATTTCCTACATTTTTTAGCCGATTTCAACAAAACTTCACAGGACTACATAAAATTACCTTGTGATTGTTCTAACGGCGCCGAAAATGGGAAAAACAATTTTTTTTAAAAATAAAATCAATTTGAAAACACGATTAAGACACATCGTGAGAATGAAAGGGGGACAACTCACCCACGAAAATGTAAACAAAAGAGCATAGCATGATGAAAAAAAAAGCCGAACCTGACGGAAACAAAATATTATCGTCTAATGTTCATATTATTAAAGAGGAAAGATCAAAGTATTTTTGGGGTATTTTTTTACATTTTTTAATCGTTCCTAGCACGTCTGAAATTTTCGTTTAAAATATTGTTTTTTTTGGTAAAAAAAAGGACAGATAAATGATAATCAATCATTTTCAATCATTTTTTTCGATTTGATAAAAAAGATTAAAATCTGACATTGATATTCTTTTAAAAATCAATTATCATTTTTTCAAAACTGATTTTAATAAAAACAGAAATTATACTGTTTATTTAAAATATTTTGAACCAAGCTTAACTTAGCTTCTGCGCCGAAAAAATGTAATTTGAAAATAAAACAAAGCAGGTCATAACCTTTCGCGTCGCTTGACGATTGACGAAAGGCACATTCATGACGTTTAGATAACTTACGGGAGGATAATTCTTTCTACGGATGGAAGGAAGTGAAATTATTTAAGTGAACAAATTATTTACCTCGTATATATTGAACAATGAACTTCATATTCCGTCAGCCTTAACTTTCTTATAACAGGCACATTTCTTTCTCGTCTGACAAGCTTATACAGTCTTTTTTAAAGACTTCTTCATAGTGTCTGTATTATGCTAAAAATGTAACCTCTTCATCGGAGTTCTTTTTAAATTCGCCAATTGCATTTATTACCGAGTCATCTAGGAGAAAATAGACGTGTTTTCGTAACTTATACACTTCAAAAAAAGATGTAGTACTTTTGCTGTTTTCTCAAAATTTTTTACTGAAATTGCTGTCGCTGTGTTTATTGGCGTTTTCGTCATTCTTGTTGTTTTATTAATTCCAACATTACTACTTTCACGTCCTCTATTTTTAATAGTTTGACTTGAAAATTTGCTTCCTAAGTATATTCCAGGTCTTTTAATATTCCGCAGTTTCCGGCGTAAGATTGTTTTTTCGACGTACTAATTTCAAAACTTGAAAAGAAAAAAAAAAGAATCTTTGTCCACCACTATTATAATAAATTGTGAATCATCCTGGTCGTTGAGTCTGGCAACACACAAAAGCTAACTCGACAGAATCAGTAGTAGTATTCAATACTCAATGAGACAAGTCTGCATTTACTTGACCCTCCCACCACCACCACCGTCACCACTGAATCGGGTTTTGACACAAGGTCGATTTTAACTTCACTCGAGCCGCAGGTCTTAGTGTGTCATAGTTTGTCCAAGCTGATCATAGCTGGTCTTAGCTGGTCAGAGCCGGTCTAAGCTAGTCATAGCCGTGATACTACCAGAGCAGGGAAGGATCCCTGAGCCCGGAAAGTATCAATATGTTAAAAACTACTCGAGAGAGAAGTTTACACACGTTATTTACTTGATCTCCCCACTCAGTCAGGTTGTGACACAAGGTTAGTTTTTTAAAGTGGGGACACGAGACTCTTCACTCAGGCCGCTGATCGTAGCTGATCATAGCTGGTCTTAGCTGGTCAGAGCCAGTCCAAGCTAGTCATAGCTGTGATATTACCAGAACAGGGATGGATCCCTGTGTCCCTTAAGTGAGATTTACTTAACCACCCACTGAGTCAGGTTGTGACACAAGGTCAGTTTTTAACGTGGGGACCTGAGTGTTTTCACTAAGGCCGCTGATCTAAGCTTGTCTTAGCTGGTCATAGCTTATCCAAGCTGGTCAAAGCTGGTCTAAGCAACTCATAGCTAGTCTTGGCTTGTCATAGCTGGTCCAAGCTGGTCAGAGCCGGTTCATGCTTGTCGTAGCCGTGAAACCACCAGCACAGGGACGGAGCCCTGGGGCAGGGAAGTATCCGAATGTTTATACCCCTCGAGAGAGGGGTTTACATACTAGTATTTACCCATTCCCCCACGAGAATGAGATGTGACACAAGGTCGGATTAATGTGGGCACCCGAGCACTTACCCTCGGGCAGGGACAAAAATTCCACTCAGCCCCCGCAACCGTCGGTTCCGTTGGCCTCGGTGCGAGCACCGATCCCTCTTGTGCAATGGAAGGGCGCGGCCTCGGGCAGCTGTTCCCCAGGGCTGGGCACCTCTTCAGTATAATTTTCCTCAGTTGCCCCTCTGTTCTTTGACAGAGAAGCCCCTGAGCGCACTCTGTCCAAGGACAGAGACGCAACTGAGAGATGATAAATAATGCGAAATCCCTCCAAGGAGGGGTTTACATACTCACTCAACGAGACAAGTCACTGCAGTTTTATTATCTTCTTATTTAGACAATTACTCACGACTATTTGTCATGAACGGATCAGTCCATTTCTGATAGTAAGAAGGGTAACTGGCTCGTACCACAAAATCTCCCATCTTGAGACTTACTTCCAAAGTATATTTCAGATGTTCTAATATTCCGTTGTTTCTGACGCAAATTTCTTTTTTTTACGTATTGATTTCAGAAGTTGAAAAAAAAAAAGACCAATCTTTGTACCCCAATAAATAGTGAATTATTCTCGTCGCCAATGTAGGATCTGGCGAAACACAACACTTAACTCGACAGCCAGTCGTGATAGTACTATTCAGTACTCAACTAGACACATCACTGCAATGGAATTAGCTTCTTTTATTTAATTCACAAATGTACAAATAGGGCACAAGCCCAACAATGGGGAAGGCTGGCCTTCATCTGTCTAGCCACGATTACTGACCCAAACATGCCATAATAATCCTTGCATCAAAACAACACATTCTTACTTAACAATCTTACAGCATTCACCATAATACCCCCCGGTCTCTGTAAAGTTCTATCTAGATTTATTTATAAGAAACAACACAAAACAGTATTAGTTATACCCCCACCCACCGGTATTACAAAATGTGGCAGAGACATCTGTTAACCGGACGAAAATAAAGAGGGACTTAAATAAAAAAATGAACAAAAAATAAATAAAGAACTCATTCGTCCTACTACACACAGAAACACACATTCATTCAAATACATCAACAAATACGAAAAAACTCCACTGAAAAGCGAAACGCGTCTAACTAACGACTTTATCCACGGTGCCATGTGTGAGTTCAATACCAGGCCAAGGAAGTGGTGAACTTTCAGAGAGAAATTAACAGGAGATAACTGATAACTGACATCCATTAAACATGGCACGTGGAACTAGAACACTCTACCCTAGTGAGCGAAATAAAGGGTTCAGTTCGACATTCCAACCACCTGAAGAAGGCCGGAGCGTACAACGGCCGAAACGTTGCAATAAATATAGCGAAAAAAATGAGGACAATAGTCCGAATAATGTAAATAAGGTTTCTATCTTATTCTATCCACTTCCAGCAGCGCACCGAGGGACGTATGCAGAAGTCGGGTCCAAAGTAGGACGAAAGTAGGGCCTGAAACTCCAACGGCGGAAAGAGGAGCCTCAAGAAAACAATAGTCAACCCTATCGAACGCCTTGAACTGGTTTAAATTGAGCAACGCGGGGTCACTGTCAATGATCGATCGTACCAAATGAGAGTTGTCCTGAATAGTCCTGCTCTTCACAGCACAAGTCTGCTGGGGACCAATCAGACAATGGAGGACAGCCTGCAAACGGACGGCTAAGACACTGGCTAAGATCTTCAACATTGTCAAAGGCCGATAATTACCTACCCCATCCCCACTGTTTTTGTTCTTGTTCAGCAACTTGATCACATTCCTGGTAAAGCATTGTGGTATAGACCCATGCTTCAGCCAGTTGTTGTAAATCAGTCAGAATGGGGACAAAGACGGGCGACTGCCCTAAGTACATTTCGTAAGAAATACCATCTAATCCCGGAGACTTGTCCAGGCCAAACTTCTTCAGCGCATCCCAAATCTCAGACTCTGTAATGGGACCCTAGCACCCAGCCGCTTCAGCCACCTCGATGCGTGCATAGTGGGCCAAAGAGACATCTAACTGAGCAGGGCTCCGACCGGGCTCCCTGGTAAACAGCTCCTGAAAGTAGTCTTGGAAAGAACACATATACCTGCGTCTCTAGTCACAGTTTGCTTGTCCAGCAATGTTCGAGATGTGTCGATTGGATAAATTTCGAGCTTCCACTGCACCCAATTCAGCGTCCATGTTCGCTGCCTCGGAAGATATTATTATTAGCCTAGCCCTAAATACTTGATCCTCATTGATAAACAAAGAGGTCAGCTCCGCCCAAACTAAGTCTACGTCCTCACGGGATTTGATCGCTTGATCTATTAGGTTGGTGCAAAAATAATGACGTAATAATGTCGTTTTTTGAGGTTAAAAAATACGTCACAAAACGACATTATTACGTAATTATTTTTGCACCAACCTAATACTTTCACTTCGTATGTCTTTTATGCAGTTAATCCTGCTAGACTGAGTCGGCGATTAAAAGCAGCAGCCAAAAACCTAATTTTGGATTTTAAATTATCCCATCACTTATTCCTAACCACAGCCCTTGTCAATTCCCACGGTAACATTAGTAGTAACTCGTCCTGGAAATCTTACACACCAAATAATGACGAGTTAATTTTCCAGAAGTCAGTCATCATAACCTAAGGCTTCTTTAAGTTTACACGAACCCGGATAAGCCTATGATCCGAGTAAACTCTATAATAGAAACATAGACAACCTAAAAGCCCTATGTCGGCTCTCTTAGTTAGAACACACCACCGAATCGGAGCTGACCCTATTAAACAAAGTCTATGCTATCTTCTGCGGGTGCACATTTCGATAATCATTGATGAGATCAGACCCGTCGATAAAGGCAGATCTCTCGAAATAATATCTGTCGAACGTCACACATAAAATGTTTATGAAGAGGATTCGGGGAATGGTGATTTTCTAAGCGTATCTTAGATGTGGCACAAGACTGAAAGTATGGGGCACCCAGTGAGGATCGAACTCACTACTCAGCTGTAATTGGTCTAGCAACCTTTTTGAGTGAGAGGGTCAAGAAATCTATGCAGTGTCTCGGAGAAGATCCATGATCTCAAATTTACTATAATAAATAGTCTTGACCCCTGACCGCTACGTCTAGAAGACTGCCTTGGGCTTAAGATTTAAAGAAAAAAGAACGAATTTAATGTTATATTATTTAAATAAGGTTCCTTATTTTACTGCAGGAAGAACAAGGTAACATCTAACAGAATCAACAGCAAAAAAAAGAAGCAAATTCTTTACTATGTCTATATTATTTTCTTTACCCGTCGATAAAATCCCGAAACGACTTAACATGTGTTTTTCGTACCCGATCTTTCCCCCTATAAGATCTATATCGGGGCCAAGAACGGCATTCCAATCACCCGCGAGAACTAACGAACAAGATGTTATAAAAACTTTTCGATCCGCCTAAACAAATCAGGCCGCTCCACGTGGTCATCTGACGCATAAAACTCGATGAGACGAAGAACCTTATCCTTTATGTCAGTGGTCGGCAACCATTTGAAGTGAGAGGGCCAGAAAGCTACGCGGCGTCTTGGAGGAGGACCACGATATCAAATTTACTAAAATAAATGGTCTCAACCCCTGACCCCGTGACGTCCAGAAGACTGTCTTGATCTGGAAGTTTAAAGAAAAAATAACGAAGTTAATGTTATATTATTTATACAAGTTTTCCTTATTTTACTGCAGGAATAACAGAATAACAAAACAATCAACAAAAAAATCCAAATTCCTTACTACAAATGAAATAGAGTTAAAAATGGCAAATTATTTAATGGGACAATTCTTTCTGCTTACAATTCGATAACCTCTTCACATCAGGTGAAATATTTATCGGCAACAGAACCAAAATATCATCCAAGTGGTCATCATCCAACCTTGTTCGTAAAACGATTTGAGGATATTTCATTTTCGAAAAGGTTATTCACAAGCATACGCACTTCCAAATAAAAATACCATTAAATAGGATTTTATATTTTCCATTTGGCAAAACATATTTCTTGTAGAAGTCAGCAGTGGATTCAAAATTACATTTTGATTTTTTTAAAAATTCGTCCCATTTTAATTTGATTAACTCCAACTGATATGTTTCTGACACTTGCTCTATAATTAAAAATTTTGTCCTGGTGTTAATGTAGGGCAGGGTTTGCTGACCCTTAATCTAGCGAGACAAGCATGTTAACCATTACACCAAGCCGTAGTGCTCACAACGAGTCAGGTAATGCATTATTAATAACAAGTGTATCTGTGAGGTCAAAATTGACGATAAGAAGGAATAGATTATAAGTAATATTTATTATATTATAAGTAATTTTAGTTTAATCGACGTACAATTTTTGTAATTTAAAATAGTTCCTTGTTAAAGTTGACCCCTGACCTCTACGACCAGAAAACTGCCTTGGTCTGGAGGTTTAAAGAAATGAAAACAGCGAAGTTAATATTTTATTATTTAAACACGTTTCCTTATTTTACTGCAGGTATAACAAAATAACAACTAACAGATTAAAACAAAATTGCATGTTCCTTACTGCAAATGAAATAAGGTTAAACATGGCTAATTATTTAATAAGACACATGTTTCTGATTATAGTTCAATAACTTATCCATATCAGATGAAATATTTGTCGGCAACAGGAGCTAAACATTATTCAAGTGGTCATCATCCAACCTTGTTCGAAAAATCTTAGTATATTTCATCTTCGAAAAAGCTATTCATAAGTATATGTACTTTCAAATAATGATACCATTCAATAGGCTTTTATATGTTCCGCTTGGCAAAACATATTTCTTATCGAAGTCGGCAGTGGATTCGTAATAAAATTTTGATTTTAAAAATTCGTCCCATTGTAAGTTGATTAACTCCAATTGATATGTTTCTTCCACTTGCACCACAAATTAATTAAATAATTAGTCGCTAACCCCAACCTTATGGTAATATCCCGCACGCACAACTTTCCCGCCGGATCCGCGAAGACAAGAGCACACGCCGCAATCGCAGACTTTCTCACTAGCCAGGAAACCCCTCACGGGCGTCCATCAAAACCTCTTATACAGAATGGTCGCGAGTTGAAAACTGGGTCTCCTGCAAGCAACATACATCCATCCCGAGACGCTGAAGATCACAAGCGAGCCTCACTCTGCGTGACTCCGACCTCAGATCCTAGGCATTCAAACTTGGTAACCAGAACGCCATCATCAGTTCGATTAGGGTTGGGAAACTGGTTTGAACACGGTCGGGGTAAGGATACCAACAGTCTCTCCCGCTGATCCTTGGCCCATCTCAATCTCGATGGCTCCGTCATGGGAGAGATCTCCAATATCCCAGGGATAAGTAAGATTTAAAGCCCTATAGAGGGAGGGGTGAACTAAAATTTAGACCCTCCCTGACCAAAACTGCTTCATTTTGTTTATTTGTTCATTTTCGACGATGGCAACTGGGGTGACATTTTAAAAAAATTAATGGTCTTTTCGATCATACCCCATGTCTGCCGCCTTCCCGACCAAGTTCGGATGAACGTAAGAAGGAAGTCTTTGGGCTTCTGGGAAGTTTTGCGGGACTTCCACATCTTTTCGTCTACTACTGTTTGATGTACAATAGAAAATTTATCTCTTTGGAGCGATTTTAATCATTTCTGACTTTTTCACCCTGGGCCGGGGAAATACGGCAGACATCTTCCCCTATATCGCATGGAAATTTGTTGGGTATTTTTCTTTTCTCTTTTCTATCGTATGAAAGATGGAGCGTTTCAGGATGTTTGCTGGGGGAAAGGATTCAGAGTATGACAAGGATTTTAAGAGGAGCTTTGTCTGAATGGGCTGGGATCTCTACTGAGAGGGATATTCTTGGCAGGAGATGGACGAGAGTAACAATGCTTCTGTGATGCAGGGGAGGACGGGGTGGAGGTCGAGGAGTGTGCTGTCTTTCTTGCTGGTGAATGTTTTGAGTTAGCATCTAGATTAGCTTTGAAAAGCTTTATCTTTTCAGTCTTTTCACATCCAGGATCATATTTTTTTGGCAAATCCTTTGAAGATGTAGTTTATGAGTCCGAGGCGTCACCCTTAACGCTGATAAAGGGAGTGGGGTCTCCAGGGGAGTGAGGCTCCGCAGGATAGCTCTTCCCTCTGACCCTACAAGCCATTCCCCCTCTCCCCAACTGCAATAACAACGGATGAAGGCTTTTCGTGGAATGGGGGTTAAGAATTCAACGCAGCCGAGGATTTAACCGCACAGGTCGTGGAAGCTTGCATGTCCATCACAGGCGTGGTGGAATTTAAAGACGCTAACAGAGGGTTATCTTGGTCAAACAGGGCCTGACTGCCAGAAGACTTCTTCTCTGGATAGGAAGAGGAAAAGTGGCCTGCCTCTCCACACTTTCAGCAAGTTAGTCTACGGCCAGTCACAATAATCGGCAACTTCAAGCCCCCTACTTCCATACAGTTGGGGATGGAGGGGAAGGCTTTTCGGTTTAACATGATTTCAAAACTCCATACCCCAGTCACAAGAGTCGCCCAGTATCTCGCCATTCTGTAAAAGGAACGCAGCACGATCCTACCCCGATAACCTGAAGAGGGATCTCGAATATTACTACGGAAGTCCTACGCCTGACTTCGTACTCCGTTCACAAGATTAGAACTTTCAAGGTCAGATACGTAAACGTGGATTTCACCGAAAGTTCTGGCGTGGGTAGCAATATCTCTGAGATGAAGAAGCTTGCACCCTTTACTGTTCTCTGTGGCTTAACCCCAAGGACGCCAGTGATTTTATCACTGTCTTTCGTGGAACGAAAAATTTTGCGCGTACGCTTGTCCACCACGAAGAATGGCACTATTCTTGTTTCAATTTTCTTAAGATCTTGGGGGGCCTTCCAAGAGTCCCTCTTATACCACAGTGTCAGCGTAACACTTGGCTCACTCCCAAAACTCCGCAATATTGATAATGCATTTAGGTGTGAGCTGGATATCCAACAACAGGGAGATTTCCCGCTCCCAGCATTTTCGTTGTTGTCAGCATGGTTTTTCTATATTTCATTGGATGCATAGCCTCTATACTTTTCTTGATCATTTTTGGCTGTTATTGGCCTCTGTATTTTTGGGGCTAGATTTTGTCCATTATTGGCCTCCGTACTGTTTTGGTCAAATTTTGGCCATTATTGAAGGAACCGCTTTATTCTGGGTACTCCACAGCGTCATTTTCATTAGGCGGAACATTTTTGAAGGTGGATCCGAACAAATGTTTTCGGATCGACCGACTTTAGTCAGCTATAAAGATCTTTAAATTGGTAAGGCAAGCAGAATCTTCTCCTCGTAGTAAATTATATAGAAATAAGGGAAGGCGGGGAAAGAAAAGATAGTCGGAAATATAAATTAAAATAAAGTAAAAATAAAATAACAATACAAAAATCCAAATCAATAACAATACTGGTTTAACCAGGAAAACAATAAGTTGTTTCAATTTGAAATTAAATAAATGAATAAAAACTTGGTAAAATGAAGAAAGAGTTTACAGCGAAAGAAAAAAAAAGAAACAATATATATATATCAATACAAAATCGAAACAATAAAAATAAAGCACTGAATCTGATCAGGTAATGAAAGTTGGGATTATATTTGGTGAAAACTACCAAGAATTAACCCCGAAAGGTTTAAATAATTAAAGAAATAACGCAAAAAATACAAACTCTAAGCTGGTTTGACCAGGAAAAAATAGGCTTAAATTAAAATAAAATTTCGTAAATAGAAATAAAGTTAAGTGAATTGTACTATGAAATACACCGAAGGTTTTAAATAAAAATAACATTCACCCTAAGACGGAAAATGAATAAAAGTTAAAAAATATAGAATAACGGAATGAAACAAAATCAGTGGCCTAGAGAAAAATTGAAATGAAAAAGCCTAAGTGGGGAGGGGACGGATAAGGCGGTTGACAAGGAAAAATGAAAAAGACGAAAGAAAATAAACGAATTTTAGTCCAAAGGCCTTTTAGTTTCTGACTAAAACAAAAATAAAAACTAAATCAAGAATGAAATAAAACAATAACAAGTGAACTGGTTGAACTTTGTTACATCAGAAAAATAAAATTAAATATGGCGGCTTAAAGCCGACAAGGAGAAAAATAAAACTGAAAGAAAAAGGACAAAAAGAAAAAATAATCAAAGAATCAATTCAACAAAAAGAATAAAGAAATATAAAAGCAAAATCAATTTAAAGAAAGGAATTCGGTTTCAAAAGTTCTTAATGGGTTTCAAAAAGGAATATTTCCGCTGAAAATTTCTTCTCGATTTCTGAAAAATAAACAAAACTGGTCACAATCACGTCCAAAACGAGACAACGAGACTTCAAATAACAATACCAACAGTATTATCTTCTACACAATTAGCCAGGGGGACTTATTGAAGTCTTCAATGGCTGACTGTTATTGAAGTCAACACTGAGAGGCGACAAACTGTTTCATGCTAAAAGCAATCATCAGACCTGATGATTGCGCTTAGCATGAAGCAGTCTGTCGCCTCAGAGTGTTGACTTCAATATTCATTATTGAATATGTATATATATATATATATATATATATATATATATATATATATATGTATGTATGTATGTATGTATGTATTCAATATTCACTTATTGAATATATATATAAGTAACTGAGCAGTTATTGATTTTTTATATATGTATATGTGTGTATACACACACACACACATATATATATATATATATATATATATACATATAAATTCAATAATTGATTATATTCAATGAGGGAATATTGAATATATATATATATATATATATATGAATATATATATATATAACTGAGCAGTTATTGATTTTATATATATGTATATGTGTGTATACACACACCCACACACACACACACACATATATATATATATATATATATATATATACATATAAATTCAATAATTGATTATATTCAATAAAGGAATATTGAATATATATATATATATATATATATATTCAATATATATATATATATATATATATATATATAACTGAGCAGTTATTGATTTTATATATATGTATATGTGTGTATATATATACATATATATATATATATTCAATTATGATATATATATATATATATATATATATATATATTCAATAAGGAATATTGAATATATATATATATATATATATATATATATATATATATATATATAAATGTATATATATTCAATAACTGCTCAGTTCTGTTGCTCAGAGAAATTTACAATATTCGCTCCAGTTAGTAATAAACATTTTATATATCCTATAAAAGTGAATTCAGTTTTCCTATACATCGTATTTGAAGAAAAAATATATAAAAGAAATGAAGAATATTTCGATATAGAAATTGATTTTCCCTTTACAATAAAGGCATTTGTTTTTTTTTTAAATATCTTTGCCTGTTGTTAAAATACTTAACATTGTAAAAACCCGATAGACATACACTTCGAATTTATTATGCAGCCGTATTGAGAAAATATATACGAAACGCAAAGAAATTATTGAATTTTTTTCTCTCTACTTATTGCATCCGTGACAGAAAGTTATTTATTAAATTGTTTTCTATGAGAACAATAGACGGAAATGTATTTTTTAATGAAAATACCCCATCTTATAGAGAATTGATTAATTTTTTTTATTTTTATTTTTATTTTTAATGCTATGAAACAAAATTGGAAAATTGTAAACAAAAAAAAAGTCAAATATTGCTTAAAAACTTTTTAGTTTTATTTGGTAATACATGATTTAATCTTTAAAATAAATTTCTGGAATATAATTAAACTTTTACAATTAAAAAGAATGTGCCACTTATTTTATTTTTTAATCATTCTGTAGCACAATGGGTTTAGGCTCTTATCAAGTGTGCGCTAAATTATTTTACTTCGGATTAAAGGTTTTTTTCTCTATTTATGAACCAACAGAAAAAGTCTATATATAATATCTTCAAAGTGTTCACCAGGCTTCTCTACAAGCAGGGATAAGTGTAGTGAAGCAAATAAATAAATAAAAACTTTAGGAATTAAGTGACACTCGGCCGGAAGTTAGGGAATTCCGGTTGTGGGCTTATTTATGTCAAGACACACACTGGAATAATTAGTTAGTGGGTGGCCAGTCGTCAAATTAAAGGAGCCAGTCGTAATAAATGGCAGCCGCAGTCGATATTTTGACAGCTACAATCAGATATGGACAGAGAGGACATTTTAAATTTCCCTGACCAAAGGGAAGACTTGGTACATAAGGCTGTCTTGAGACGACGCCTTAATATCGATTTTCTAATGTTCCACATCTTGCCTATTGAAACCCTAAATAATGTAAATGGCTCAGGCACTCGTATCCGAGAACGTCAGTCTACTAGGGCGGCTAGCTAATTCCTATTGAAGACGCCTGCTCAGACAAATTTGTGTTTGTTCAACAACCATCCTGTAACTATGCTGAGCGGAGTTTTTTGGAGAGAGCGCGTGATCAACTGTCTGAACAAGGCCTGCACGTGCAAACCCTCGGTCACGATGACTTATGATTTCGTGCTAGCACAACCACAGACGGCTCCCAAGATTCCATCCACTCAGTTTCACCTACAAAGTTTAGGTCAACCGTGGCATTGTTTTCATGATCTTTCCATATTTGCGGCACGTTGAGATCGCCTAGTCCGGAGCGATAACCTCAAGACGTCACCTTCCTGACCAATCGAACATGGTAAAATTCGGACCCAGGTCTCATGTTCAGAAAGCGAACGTTCTGACCAATCAGAATCCGTGAATAAATAACCCCCAAATTTTGGAAACAGATCCGGGTTTTCATTTCTCGAGGTGGTGCTATTTGATCTTCCGTTCTCTTGTGAACGTAAACGGGGCCTTTTCCAGATTACTTTTCATGACTCAAAATTGAATCGAGTCTTGTCTGTCGTTGAAGTAGGCTGTCTTTTTAAATTTACACACCCATCATCCTAAAATTGTGTGATTAAATCATAAGCAATATTATTTACATTATTCCTCATCTTTGTTGCCATATTTGTCACAACGTTTTGGCCGTTGTACGCTCCGGCCTTCTTTAGGCGGTTGGAATGTCAAACTGAACACTTTATTTCACTCGCTGGGGTAGACTGTTCTAGTTCCACGTGCCATGTCTAATGGATGTCTGTTATTAGTTATCTACTGTTAATTCATGTCTCCATGTTAAAAAACACCGCCTTAACCAGGTATTGAACTCACAACTCTTTGGGTCCTGTCACTGGATCTAACCAGCGTCTTAATCCACTGTGCATGTGTCCCTAAGGCGTTTGTTAGATCCGGTGAATGAGGGTTAAGTCGCCCGTATCGCACACACTGCAATGCACACTCAAGAGCACCATATCATGTGCTGGTGAAATGTATACCAAATAACAGATGATGCTTCAACCACTAGCTTTTTTATTTTTTATATTTTTCCCACAAACTACATGCACGTTGGCCGTTGCCTGCTATAAGAATGTCACCCATTCTTCGTTAAACATCAGCAGGCAAGTTCTTTCCTTCACCTAGAGTGGTTGCCAACCATGGCTGGGCCCCAGTGTACCCTTCTATATCCCCATAGCTTGGAAGA
>CAHIKZ030000281.1:355000-425000 GCA_903632075.3 Acanthosepion pharaonis | reverse complement strand
GGACAACGCAATATTTTTTCCAAATATAAATCGTTTAAACCCTTACACTCCAGTGGTTCTAAAACTGGCCATATGGGGAAAGAAACGAAACTAAAACGGTTGTTTCAATTATTGTGCACAAGCGTGTATATGTATATATATATATATATATATATATATATATATATATATATAAAGCTGATATACCTTGAGGAGTGAACGGGGCGATGCTGAATTTAACATCAGGTTAACTGAAATGTTTAGGTAAATTACAGAGGGATACTAAATAACTTAACTTAATATCAAGTAAATGACAGTGAGTAAATTATTATTAATTTTTAAAAAATAACCTCAGGTTATGAATTAACAGTTTTCTTGTAATTTTTGACATATTTATCGTCATGTATTTTGTCTTGGGACAGGAGTAATTCTTTCAGGAACGGACATATTAGGAAAAGCTCGTGCGCGGATATATATTTTGACAAGATTCGATCGCCGGAACTTGCCCTTTAAGAATGATTATCTCTTTTTCTAACACTTTGAGCGCTGCGTTCCTGAACAATTTTAACCCCTCTGCCTGAGCTCCAGTGTCAAAATTCGCAAATAATTGGTACGTAATGTTTCATAGTAGGTACAAAAATAGTTATAAGTGTTTACCCACCGTTCAACCGGTAGCTGGGTATTACGTCATTTTTCTCTACCACCGTTCAACCGGTGGCTTGGTATTAAGTCATTTTTCTCTACCACTGTTCAACCGGTGGCTTGGCATTGTCATTTTTCTCTACCACTGTTCAACCGGTAGCTGGGGATTAAGTAATTTTTCTCTACCACTGTTCAACCGGTAGCTGGGGATTAAGTAATTTTTCTCTACCACTGTTCAACCGGTAGCTGGGGATTAAATCATTTTTCTCTACCACTGTTCAACCGGTGGCTCGACATTAAATCATTTTTCTCTACTACTGTTCAACCGGTGGCTCGACATTAAGTCTTTTTTCTCTACCACCGTTCAACCGGTAGCTGTGCATTAAGTAATTTTTCTCTACCACTGTTCAACATGTGACTGAGCATTACGACATTTTTTCTACCACCGGTAAAGCGGTGGTCAGGGCTCAAAGGTTTGAAAAACGTGGAATTCTTTACAGCAAAGTTTTGGTTGAATTTATTTCTATGTGTGACGAATGCATTTAAGGAATTGCTGTGCATAAGATCCCTGTTGTTTTCATGCATACGTTTTTTGAAATGTCTGTAAGTTTCAGCAATGCATTATGAAGAGCAGTTGTGACAGGTCATTTTATATATACTGGCTTCGGTATTATTATTGCGATGGGTATATTTACTTCTGATCATATCCATGATATTTTGTATTTGAGTGTCTTTTAAATCTAAGAATGTTTAAAAAAAGACTATCAAGTTCTTCATTTTGTTTATAAATACTTGTTCTAAAATAAAATCGTCATAATTGCTTTGATAACGTTAATCAGTAAACAAAAAGCGTCGGCTAAGATAAGTTTCTCTTATCAGTTAACCTGATGAATATTTATGGCCGTCTAAAAATTGGGGAAAAAAAAACAAACTTTTTCCTTTTGCTTATAGATACCTGTTGCAAAATAAAATCCACATATTTCTTTTAATAAATTTTGCCAGAGGACGAAAACGTTCATCTAACATCAGTTTTCTATTTTGTACTTATTGGTATACAAAGGGTGTACCAATAACTTGGCCCGATTTTAAATGTGAATTAACTTTAAGCGTTTAATGAATTTTTTTTTCTTTTTCTTTCAGATTTGACAGTTATTTGGGCGATATTATTTTTCACAGATAATTGCCATGACTTAAATGACATAATCCAATAGAGAAATAAAGAAATTCTCACCAATAACACTGTTTTATTTACTGCTGACTTTGATCCGACTTAATGAAACACCCTGATATATAATCCGTCTTAATGAAACGCCCTTCATATATAATCCGTCTTAATGAAACACCCTTATATATAATCCGACTTAATGAAACACACTTCATATATAAACCGACTTAATGAAACACCCTTAAAAATATAATCCGTCTTAATGAAACACCCTCATATATAATCCGTCTTAATGAAACATCCTTATATATAATCCGTCTTAATGAAACACCCTTATATATATATATATATATATATATATATATATATATATATATATATATATATATGCGTGGTACTTAGCGGAAATTGGTCAATCTTGTCACTGGAACAGAGAGAATGACAATTGCTTCAATAAGTGTGCTCGAAGGCATGAACGTGTAACTGCGCCTAAAATAAGATAATATCTGTGGGTGTGGATATAGGAAATAAATGTGTACATTTGTATGTGTGCGTGTCTATGTAGATGTGAGTATCATCCCAAACAAACATATAAGCAAATTTACGCCCTCCCCTATACATAATTAATCAAACGCAAATAAGCACGATTAAACCCACTTTTTAAAAATTTACAAGTTTACTGTTCATCGCGAAAGAATGAACCCCGGTCTTTGAAAATACTATCGATGCAATAGCATATATATATATATATATATATATATATATATATATATATATATATATATATATACATTTTTGCCTTGATAAAATTCATAATGGAATGCTACACTTCGTTTGAGATAATTTTTCCTTTTCTCTTTACTCCTATTGCCCATTTAGGGATATATGTGTTCACCGTGCTAGACCTGGCTTTTTTAATATTTCCCCTTTTCTAGCAAGATTAATGCTAGACAAATGTACATATAAGTTTTAGATTAAAATAAAATTCTTTTCATTTTTCATTCAAAATACTCAAATTTTAGGAATAGGTTTTCACAACATCGCCCACGTGACGACGACGTGATCATATTTAAATGGAACGCTGATCTTATAAAAAATTCCAGTTATTTGTTTGGATTTGTATTGCTTTAATGTCCATCGTCTTTTTCATGTTGAATTGTATATGGTCTATGTTAATTATGTTTTATGAATATGTCCTGAAGATGGTCTATTAGACCGAAACGTCCGACGATGACATTAAACATTAAAACAGCATACTCGCATATTAGGATTTTTGTTTGTTTTTTCAGTATATTTTTCTTCATACTGTCGGATCTATATCAATATATTTGCTTACATATATATATATATATATATATGACGATCAAGAGTTCATTGCATTCACTTATGCGCATTTATAGTGGGGGGAAACAAATATTCGTACATATAAAAATTTAAAATATTTCATATTTGCAACTAATGAATAAACATACTTTTCATACAATTAACTGTCTACCCATGTATAGTAATATGCATAGAAAAACCAAAAAAAAATGATTTAATTGAAATAAATCTCATTTATCCATAAGTGAAAAAAGTATTCGTACAATACAAAAAAAGAAGACATAATCTTGATTTAATACTTTGTAGATTAGCCGTTATTCAATTCAACAATTTTTGTGGTTCTCAATTAATGATTTGCAAATCTTAGTTGCTATTCTGTTCCATTCTTCTTCGCATATGGTCTTCAGATCCGGACTGTTTATTGGCGGTCTCGATTGGATTTGAATTTTCAAATAATGCCACAGATTCTCGATTGGGTTTAAACCTAGGGACTGACTTGGCCATTTCAGGATATTTACATTACTTTCAGCAAGCCATTTTTTAGTAGATTTTGCAGTGTGCTGAGCATCATTATCTTGTTAGAAGATCCAATCAGGAGGAAGTTCAAAACTGCCACCGAAATCATTAAATTTGATTCCAAAATATTTTGATATCCTGCGGCATTTTTTCTACCGCCTGATATGTTGCCAGTACCTTTTGCAGAAAAAAATTCCCTAAACTATGATGCTGCTACCACTAAATTTCACCGTTGGAACTGATTTCTAGAATTAAATCCAAACAACACAATTTTGGTTTCGTCAGTCAATAATACTTTTTTCTAATACGATTTTTCCTTATCTTTATATTCAAGAACGAATTTCAACATGGCATCTCTTTTTCTTTTCAATAGCAATGCAGCTTTCCGAGGGGAGCGTGACTTTTGATTGTTTCTACGAATTCCATTGCTTATTGTCCGTTTAGTGAACACATTCCTGATGAAAGCAAAACATCAAGTAACTCTTGACAAATAACCATTGGACTTTGTTTAATGTGACGCATTAATTTCCTCGAAGATCTTGAAGAAATCTTTCATGAAGCACCTCTTCTTTGTTTTCAACAATTTTGAGCTTTTATACCTTACAGTGAATGAACTCGTTGTAATAAAAGGAATATTGTGTTTGTCTGCGATTATCCTGTGACTTTCACCTTCTTTCCAGAGCTTAACAATCAGTTTTCTTTTACGAATTTGTCAATTCTTTACCCACTGTCATGATGATAACATTCTTGCAAAAAATATCAATTACAGAATCTTCTGTTTGCATTTTTAGGCTAAAAATAACTACTGATAACATTACTTGAACATTCTAGATTATTCCACTTGAATAATCTAGAGTCTTAAAGCAATTTAAAAGGTTTAAAATCTGAAATTTGCATTGTACGAATACTTTTTTTAACCCATTAAAATGGACAAATGGATTTTTTTTATATTAATCTTTTTTCTGTTGTCTATGCATATTTAGTCATTATGTATCTGTGTACAGTTAATTTTATAAAAAAAAGTATGTTTATTCATTCTACCATCCATTACTGCTATGTTGCCAATACCTTTTGCAAAAAAAAAAAAATAATAATTATCCCCAAACCATGATGCTGGCATCACTCAATTTCACCTTTGGAACTGATTTCTAGAATTAAATCCAAACAACTCATTTTTGGTTTCGTCAGTCAGTACTTTTTCCCAATACGATTTTTCCTTATCTTTATATTCAAGAACGAATTTCAATCTGGCATCGCGATGTCTTTTCAATAGCAGTGGAGTTTTTCGAGGGGAACGTGATTTTAGATTCTTCCAATGAACTTCCTTGCTTATTAACAGTTTCGTGACACAGATTCTTAATGAAAACGGATAATCCTGCAACTCTTGATGAGTAACCAATGGATTTGATGCATTAATTTCCACGAATATCTGTTCTTCTTTAGTTTTCAATAGTTCTGAGGGTTTTTTTAGAAGTAAATGGAATATTCAGGTTGTCTGAAATTTTTCTGTAAATGTTACATATAAAGAGCTTAACAATCAGTTCTTTTGGCGAAGTTTTCATTTCTTAAGCTCTTGGCATATCGATAACCTTCTTGCACGAATATCAATTACGGAATATTCTATATGTATTTTTTGGCTAAAAGTAATTCCTGATAACACTACTGGAGCATTCTAGATTATTCCACCTGAATAATCTAGAGTTTAAAGCAATTTAAAAGGTTTAAAATCTGAAATTTGCATTGTACGAATATTTTTTAACCCATTAAAATAGACAAATGGGTTTGATTTATATTAATCATTTTGTTTTTATTTTTTCTATGCATATTTAGTTATTATGCATCTGTGGACAGTTAATTAAATGAAAAGTATGTTTATTTGTTTGTTTTCCCCCGCTGTATATATAAGAAGTGATATGTATATTTACAATTTATTCATTAGCTGTAGATACAATAAATTAAATAATCGTTTATGCACGAATATTAGTTTCCTCTCACTGTATATAAATACCTGGTTTAGGGACCTCGATGTGGTGTAATGGTTAGAAAGCTTGTCTTGCTATTTCAGTTACGATTGTGTAGTGAGTTCGATCCTCACTGGGTACCTCATAATTACGGCCTTGTGCCACATCTAAGCCGGGCTTAGAAAATCACTACCTGGTCTAATAGCAAAATTGTCTAAATCGTGTTGCAGTATAAATATCCATCCTACAAAATGTTTCACATCTAAGAACCGCTAAACAAAATGAGATTCTGGTTTCCATAAAAGATGTCTAGACGTATACCATTTTTAAAAGAATCCCTGAAAAGTCCTTTGAGTTATTCAGCTAGAAAGAGAACTGGATAAATCGGTTTGAGTCAGCCCCACTGTCTACACCACTGAACAATAGTAAGAGAAAAAAGATTATTTAGGCCTTCAGTAATGATACCATCATTCATACTCTGACCTCCATCTTTAAAATCCAATTCAATAACCACCAATAAAATGGTGGATTTAAAATAAGGGAACAGTAAAGAGGAAAACTGGATCACGAAGTCACAACAGCAAGAGGAATCATCATTTCACCTTAGAGATTAATTAGAAAAGATCCAACTCAATTCATAAGATATTTGAAACTTAAGAAAGGAGTTTCAGATATGACATTCCAAAGATCAGTGAAAAAAGAATTGAAAATGAAATCGTACGTAAAATTTGTGAGGCGACTTCTTACTCCAGGACAGTAACTTAGAGAGGGCGAAGATTGTAAAAAGGCTCCTAGAATATATATATATATATATATATATATATATATATATATATATATATTTTTGGATAGATGTGAGTTTGCGACCCTGGGTTTCACCCTTTAGCGATCGTCAGACAAACTTTTTTTTCCTCAGAGTTTGTCTGACGATCGCTAAAGCGTGAAACCCAGGGTCACAAACTCACATCTATCCAACCAAATATGTTAGCTCTATCTCTGATTTTGACCGCTTTCTAATAAGTACCGCGCATATAATATATAAATAATTATACATATATATTTATTTATATTTATATACACTTTTATATATATATATATATATATATATATATATATATATATATATATATATATATATGTATATATGAACTTTTATTTCAGTACTTCATGAGAATTCGAATCCTTAGCTATGATTAATTAATGATGAACATGCCATTTACGTTTAAGATCGATTTCCTCACGATTCTTCTATTAAGTTTGGGAAGGAATTGTACATACTTATTTCTCAAAGTAGTAGAGTCAATAAAGTTACAAAAGTCTCTAGAACTCCATTAAAAATATATTTACCTATTTTTAAGACACAAAGATTCATATCTTAATCTAAGAAATGGACAACTTTGCTGTTACACCGGTATATATATATATATATATATATATATATATATATATAATAAAGGATTGTTACTTAGCTGACTGATGTTACCTTCAGCATCCCGACTTCAGAGTTTCATGGAGGGTACTGCTCGTCAACCCTTAACGAGGTATCAAAATTTCTTGCTTAATTTTTTAATAAAATTATTTGTTTTTATAAATTTATCATTGCCGTGGATTTTTCCGTATTTTTTGAATTTGAGTGTGCGTTTGTGCGCGGGCAGCCATGCGCCCGTCTCTGCAGATGTGCATTCGAGCGTATTCTTCCGTCTGCGAGGATGTGTACATGAGTAGAGTGTCGTGATCATTTGATGTTTCTGCAAATTAAAAAAAAAATAAAAATAAAAGCTAAGAACTCTGAATTATAATTTTCGTATTATATATATATATATATATATATATTTTATATATAAAAGATGAAGAAATTCAGTTTTAAGGTGTGCTATATTTATGGGATAAAGTGCTTAATATTAGAAATAGAGCGTATGTAAATATAAAACGGAACATTGAATTCAACACTCAGATTGCATGATGATTGCTTCAATGTTCACTTATATATATATATATATATATATATATATATATATGTGTGTGTGTGTGTGTGTGTGTGTGTGTGTGTGTAAAGCATACAATATCTACAATATCTACAGCTGTCATCAACTCATCCCAGTAAAATATCCATGGTTGTACCTAACGTTTCATTTTACTTATTAGAGAGGTACAGTTTTCTCGCTAGGTATTGTTTTATTCTTTTTTATCGTCAGAGGATGGTGTAGAATTTCTTTCCGAATTTATTTATTTATAATTTGATGTACTTCGTTGGACGTTTAGTCCAACGAAGTACATCAAATTATGGCAGACCGACCTATTCTTAAACTTTTTTTTTTATAGATTTTTACTGCTTTCTTCATTGAAATGAAATACTAGACGAAAACTTGATTTATTCTCCTTTCAAATCAGACAAACAAACTTTGAATTAGTCTGTTCGCTGGGTTTATCACATAAGGCATTTGTGTATTTATCCTATAAAAAACAAACGTTGATTGACGGAAACAATCATTGCATGTTTACAGATATATTCACTAGGCAGAATACTTATATATAAAAAAAAGAGAGCCTTATTCAAAAACACGATCTTGTATTGAATATTTGTTTGTTTCTCCAACTTCTGGCGATTTTATTTTTATTATGCTGTTCATTGATTTAAGTTTCAGGGTCACATGAGCCGTCTTTAGAATGGTTATATGTACATTTATATGGAACAGCATAATAAAATATATCCAAATGTTGGACAGTTTTTCTCTTTATTTTCTCCCGAAATTAAAGTCTATGAAGTTTAGAAAGGCGCATGCTCAAATATAATAGACGTTCGTTGCTGTTATATTTCACAATATATGCTTGAATAAAGATCTGCTGGTCAAATACTTTATATATATATATATATATATATATATATATATATATATATATATATATATATATATATATTTGAACTTTATCTTTATTTCAATACTTCATGAGCATTCGATCTTTAGCTATGATTATTTAATGATGAACATGTCATTTCCGTTTATTTCACGATTCTTCTTTTAAGCTTGGAGAGTAATTATACATTCTTATTGCTCAAAAGAAGTCCAATAGGGTTATAAAAGACCTCAAAGAATTCCAGTAAGGCATCTTTAATCATTTCTACATACAACGGTTCAAACTTAATCTAAAATTGGACAATTTTGCTATATATATATATATATATATATATATATATATATATATATATATATATATATATATGTATAAAAATTGATGTTGATGATGATAACATATTGCTCAAAGTAGAATCTAATAACGTTAGAAATATCTTGGAGGTACCAATAAGAATATCTTTACTCATTTCTATGACACAAGGTTTCATATCTTAATCTATAGAAATGGACAATTTTGCTGTAACACCCGATATATATATATATATATATATATATATATATATATATATATATATATATATATATATAATGTCATTCACAACAGACTGTTTCGCTGTATCATAGCTCATCAGTGTGGATAGACGTCCGGTTGCCTCTAGCTAGGATCAAAACCTGATTAAATTGGCGTCAGTCTGGGATTCTATCATTAAGCCGTTGGGGGATGAAGGTGAATTAAAGTGTATTTATTTTTAGATAAACACACAGTGACTGAGAGAACTCGATTCGATTTACCGAAGAGTCTTGCATTCTCGAACTCGGTCTGTGTTGCTATTTGCCCTTAACTTGAGAGAGAAGGAGAGAATTTTCCCAAAGGTCAGTTAGTCAGTTATGTGCCATGCGTGATAGACGCTTAGGCGATCATGCATCTTTCGATATATGACTGACGATGCTGATTTTTTTTCGCGCAGTAGGTTGCCATTTCTTTTTGCAGTAGACCAGTTGCCAACCAAGGCTATAGAACCTGCTCTGAACCTGCTATTTAGCCATAGCTGGAATGGGGATGTCGAGGAGAAGAGGATTCATACCTTTTCCAACGGTCAGTCAGTCAGTTATGTGCCATGCGAGATACATGCTTAGACGATCCTGTATCCTTCGATATATGACTGACGAGGCAGATCATTTTTCCATAGTAGCTTTCTTTCTGCGGTATACCAGTTGCCACCCAAGGCTACAGAACCCGATCTCTCCTGCTATAACTGTGGGGAGAAGAAGAGGGTTGCTAGCTTACCCAAAGGTCGGTCACTCAGTTATGTGCCATGTATATATATATAATATTAAAATATATAATTATTATGAAAAAGACGATGGACATAAAAGCAATACCAATCCAAACAGATAACAGAAATCTGTTTTATGTCCATCGTCTTTTTCATGTTGAATTGTATATGGTCTATGTTAATTATGTTTTATGAATATGTCCTGAAGATGGTCTATTAGACCGAAACGTCCGACGTTGACATTAAACATTAAAACAGCATAATCGCATATTATGATTTTTGTTTGTTTTTTCAGTATATTTTCTTCTATCTGTAGGATCTATATCCATATAATTGCTTACATATATATATATATATATATATATATATATATAGATAGATAGATAGATAGATAGAGATAGATAGAGAGAGAGAGAGAGAGAGAAAGAAAGAAAGAAAGAAAGAAAGAAAGAAAGAAAGAAATTGATTCTTTGAACCTATCTTTTACTTTTCTAGGCCCTCCGGATCGATCTATGTCAAATTTGCATGCCCTATGACACCCCCAAGTTTTACAGAAAGTAATGTCAAATTTTTGGTGACGAAAAAAATAACCAGCGTTCAACTTATTTGTTAAGAAAATTTGTATTCCACGAGGACATCTTTATGTCTAGATATGAAATTTACTCAGTAGTGACTACCTGGGTCTTCCCTCCTTTACAATTTTTTTTTTTTAGAAATACTTTCGTGACAGACATATATTTCTGATCTTCCTTCTGGCAACTGCTTCCAACTTTCGCTATAGAAAATCCCAAAATATCGTTATTATTCAGTTATTTTCAGCCCAATTTTCTTCGGGGCAGTTTTTCTAAATTCAGCCACGATGCATTATTCCTGGCCTAATTCGTGTTCTAAAATGGCCGCGTTAGTCAGAAGACATATCAAGCCTGCCAGCGGAGAGAACGGTCTTGATGGGGATCTAAGTGACCCATTTAAAATGGCGACGTTATCGGCTGCAAACCGTAAATGATAGATTTACTTTGATAGGTTTATTTTAACTTGAGCTGTCGAAACCAGGAATACAAATATTTGTTTAACTTTTCCCGCGTTGAAAAATGTCATTTTGATTCGTTTTGTTGGGTTTCTGTCACATTTTTTAGCCACTTCATTTTTTTTTCTTGTTTTAGAGTTTAAATTTATTTTTACGTCTATATTTTTTAATTTTTAATTTTTTTTTTTTTCAGCTTTTAAGGATAATCAAAATTTCTTGTTTTCATTTTGTTCTTTTTTTCGGTAGACTTTATTTTTTGTCCCCACTTTCTTTTTATAGAAAGAAAAGTTTTACATTTTTTTCTTTCTAGTATAAGAAGCGTAGCCTCGTTTTTAGCATTATTCCCGGCTCCTGAATTTTTTTCTTTTTTTTTTTTTCGTTTTTCGTTATACTGTTTTTCTTTATACATTTTATACTGTTACGATTTCGTCTTCTATTGCAGTAATACGCTAGGATTTCTTTTTTACATGGTTTCTTTTTTCTATTGTATAACGGTTATGAGATGTGAAAGTAAGGCCTTCTTGCATTCATTGCTTTATTTTCTTTCTTTCTCTCTCACTCTTTCTCTCTCATCTCTCTCTTTCTCTCTCTCTCTATATATATATATACATACATATATACATAAATACATATATATATATATATATATATATATATATATATATATATATATATATACAGTGGGTAGCAAAAGTATTTAACACATTGGTTTTTCTTACATATCTCAGAAAAATAACAGATCAATTTCAACAAAACTTATAGGAAATATTTAAACGAACATTGTCGATCAGATGGAAAATTTAAAACTACTGTTTTCAGAAACATTTATTAACAATAAATAAAATAACCCATATGCAAAAGTATTTAACAAACTTTACTAATATTTAATGCAGTAACCTCTGTTCTGCTTCACAGCCTCCAGTCGTTTCCCGTAGTCTTCAACTAGTTTCTTGCAGGTACTTGTTGTTATTTCGACCCATTCCTCTTCACAAATTTTCTTCAATTTGTTTAAATTCGATGGATTTCTTTTATGAACTCGTAACTTCAATAGTTTCCACAAATTTTCGATTGGATTTAAATCCGGTGACTGGCTTGGTCATTCCAGGACATTAATGGCATTATTATTAAACCAATTCTTAGTTGTTTTAGCAGTATGCTTCGGGTCATTGTCTTGCTGAAATACAAAATCACGACCATTTCCCAAAGATGTGGCACTGTTCAAGAGTTGAGTTGACAAAATTTGAGTGTATTTTGCAGCATTCTTTGTTCCTTCAATGATTTTCATTTTTCCTACTCCATTTGAGGAAAAACAACCCCACATCATAATATTTCCACCCCCCCCCCATGTTTGACTGTAGGGATGGTATTTGCTGGCTCGTATTCCGCTCCTTTTTTCCTCCATACATGAGTGCGCCTGTTTCGTCCGTAAAGCTCAATTTTCGTTTCGTCTGACCAAATTACTTTCTCCCAGAAATCATTAGATTCATATTTCTTTACAAAATTCAAACGGGCTTGTACATGTCGGCGTTTCAGTAATGGAGTCTTTCTCGGTGATCTTGAAGTGAGACCTGCACGATTCAGTGATCTTTTAATTGTATCTTTACTAACTTCAATTCCGGCATTTTTGAAATCATTCTGAATGTCTCGACGAGTTGGAAATGGATTTTTCTCCACAGTACGGGAAATGTATCGCTCATTAGCCTCATTTAAGATACGAGGACGACCACTCCTTTGAATGTTTTCAATAGTATCGAATTTTTTTCCATTTTCGAACAACAGCACCAACTGTACTCACAAGCAAATTCAAATCTTCAGCGATTTTTCTATATCCCTTACCATCTTTGTGATTCTTTATGATCTTCTTGCGCATGTCGTTCGACAATTCTTTTGTTTTCACCATTTTCTGGCAGTAGTGGCAACAGAATAGCTGCAGTGTCTCAGAACTGTTATCTAATAGCCAGTTGAGTGTCGTGCAGTGCTGTCATTGGTCGACATATCACATCATATCAATATGGGTAGGAATCATGACGACACGTCTCTTCTAGCATAATATTTGCATTGGTGTTAAATACTTTTGCATATGGCTTATTTTATTTATTGTTAATAAATGTTTCTGAAAACAGTGGTTTTAAATTTTCCTTCTATGTTTTGATCGATAATGTTCGTTTAAATATTTCCTATAAGTTTCGTTGAAATTGATCTGTTATTTTTTGAGATACGTAAGAAAAACCAATGTGTTAAATACTTTTGCTACCGACTATATATATATATATATATATATATATATATATATATATATATATATATATATATATTAAAATTAATTAAATTTAAAATATGTTTTTCGCTACACAGTTCTAACCTTGTTTCAAAAATGGAATATATATATATATATATATATATATATATATATATATATATATATATATATATATATATATATATATTTCATATGTATTTGGGTCAGATTATTCTTTTATTCTTATACTTTTACATATTTTTCTGTTTTATTGGCGTTAGATTATAGGTTTTATTTTAATAGTCTTCTTTTCTCTGTTTCTTTATTTTTTCTTTCTTTCTATCTCGGTCTGTTCCTTATCTATCTATCTATCTATCTGTCTATCTATCTATCTGATTCAACTCATACCTACCTACCTATCTATCTATCTATCTATCTATCTATCTCGGTCTTTTCATTATCTATCTATCTATCTCAGTATGTTCAATATCTATCTATCTATCTATCTATCTATCTATCTATCTATCTATCTAAGTCTTTTCATTATCTATCTGTCTATCTCTCTCTCTCTCCCTCTTTCTTTCTCTCTCTCTCTCTCCATATAACTATCTCCCTGCCTTTTCTTTTCCAATTTCCCTTTAATTACAAACACACTAATGGTGTATTTCCTGGTATTCCTCGTTTCTCTCTCCCCCTATAGATTTATTGTTTTTTTTTTGTTTTTTTGTTTTTTGTAAAATCCCTTCCATCTTAAAAAAGGACCCCTCAATGTACCCCAAATAAGACGTCAACATTTTCCGATTTCCACAGTAGTTCAAATACCTGAAACAATTTGTTAACAACTTAAAAACTATTTCTACAAATAAATCTCCCGCGAGGGGAGAATGGAAACAATTCGTGCGCTCGTATTGAGGGCAACCATTCAAGAAGGGGATTTTAAGCAATTTTATTTTCTTATTTCTTTTCTTTTTTTTTCTGTCAATGGCTAATGGTCTGGATCGAACAAAGATGTGTTGTTCTACGTTTCCTGATATTTGATTTTGTGGTCGGGTAAAAACAAACATGATTTCCGATTAGTGTAGCACATCAACGATTCTCCCACGCGCCATGTCTCAGGCCTATATCTGAATGCTCCTGACTTACCCACTTTCTGTTCATGATTTATATTTCTAACACATTAAAAGACATAGAAACGTAACTATATACTGCGTTTCAATCGGTGATAAATGCCGGAAAAGGCCAACTATTATTTAGGATATGAATCATATTCGTAATGAAAAATGAGTAATGGGTTCGGATGGAATGGCTGTCTATCCTAGCCAGGCTGGCAACCTGTTCAATCTTCGTTGCTTTAGGGCTGGATCAAGGGTACTCAAGGCTCTGGTTCAAGATCTACTATATGTAACTGTAGTAATGGCATCGACAGATGTTAAGATCATACCTAGAACAGACTTGAAAAAAGGACACGGCACAGGTCAAGATCCGACATGGAATAAAGCTGAATAAAAGCCCCAGTGGAGGTGAATATCGGACCTGGAATATACCTGAAAAACGTACCCTGGCAGAGGTCAAGGTCCCACCCGGAATAGACTTGAAGTAAATGACCCCGGCAGAGATTAATATCGAACTGGAATTAGCTTGAAGAAATGACTCCAGCAGAGGCCAAATCCGACCTATAATAGACCTGAAAAAAGGACCCGGCAGAGGTCAAAATCCCAACTGGAATAGACATGCAAAAGTCTGAATGTAAATAGTGTTTGAATAATGATAACTGCTCATCCCAGAAATTCACACAGAAGGCGATCAGGTGATAAAAACAATAAAGATGAGGACAATAGTCCGAATGTAAATAGTGTTTGAATAATGATAACTGCTCATCCCAGAAATTCACACAGAAGGCGATCAGGTGATAAAAACAACAAAGATGAGGGCAATAGTCCCATTGTAAATAGTGTTTGAATAATGATAACTGCTCATCCCAGAAAGTCACACAGAAATTTTTTCTTTCAGTTTTCCAGTAAGAAAATTCTAGTCATTATTTTCTCTCTTTTTATTCTTTTATTTTCCTCACTCCTTATTGCTTTTCTTCAGTCACACCCAGTAACCGCTTGCATCTTAGTGGCTTTATTCCCTTAACTGGTGTGAAATGATTAAAAAACGAACACATATTTACCGAGAGCTGGAAAGTGATTTGTTGATTGATTGAAAATGAAACAAAGCGTCTCAACGTTTCCGACAGAAACAACAAAAATCTGGACAGTCGGAAAATGACTATGAATCACAACCACTTATCTGAAAGTGGCAATGTAAACAATAATGGCGTGAAATATAGCCGAAATGATCCATTTCATATTAATATCAACTTATGTCATGAGATCAAAAAGTGACAATATTTTCGATGATAATAGCTGAAATGATTCCACTGAATATTAACAACCTCTCATCTCAAAGTTTCTTAGAAAAGCAACAAAGGATATGATGAGAATTGATAAGATACAGTAAATAAAGATACACCATAATTCAAAATTTTTAGTGAAGGGAACCAAGAAAACAGAGAATAGAATAATTGAATAGTTGCATTGAATATTAACACATTTATTGAATATTAACAAATTTATTGAATATTAACACATTTTAAAATCGCAGTTTTCCAACGTCGTAATGTTGATTATTAACACGTTTATTGAATATTAACAAATTTATTGAATATTAACAAATTTATTGAATATTAACAAATTTATTGAATACTAACACATTTTAAAATCGCAGTTTTCCAACGTCGTAATGTTGAATATTAACACGTTTATTGAATATTAACAAATTTATTGAATATTAACACATTTTAAAATCGCAGTTTTCCAACGTTGTAATGTTGAATATTAACACGTTTATTGAATATTAACAAATTTATTGAATATTAACAAATTTATTGAATATTAACACATTTTAAAATCGCAGTTTTCCAACGTCGTAATGTTAAATATTAACACGTTTATTGAATATTAACAAATTTATTGAATATTAACAAATTTATTGAATATTAACACATTTATTGAATATTAACAAATTTATTGCATATTAACACATTAACACTTCCGGCTCCATGCTTTCCAGCCAATTTCAATCTGCAAAAATTTTAATGCAATGTCAATCGCTATCTACTGTCCTCCTGATTACTCTTTCCTCTTTCCGCTCATTATTAATGTTCCTGTTCCTAATTCTTCCACACCCTGTAAACCCGTGTGTCTTAGTGGCTTTACTGCCTTGCTTTTGGAACTCCCTTCTGGCTCCATGCTTTCCAGTCAACTTTAATCTGCAAAAAATTAAATGCAATGTCAATGGCTATCTACTGTCCTCCTGATTACTCTTTCCTCTCATTATTAATGTTTCTGTTTCTAATTCACCCACACCCTGTAACCCCTTGTGTCTTAGTGGCTTTATTGCCTTCAAAAGGGTGAAATAATAGACAAAAACCAAATTGTGATTGACCAGGGATGATGTTTCTTTTACAATTAGTTTCAATAATTGACCTTTGAGTTCTGAACACCGTTTTACCGGTGGTAAAGAAAAAAAATGGCGTAATGCCCAGCCACCGGTTGAACGGTGGGTAAAACACTTGTAACTATTTTCTTTATCTACCGTGAAACATTACGTGCCAATTGTTTGCGAATTTTGATTCAGGAGCTCAGACAGAAGGGTTAACAATTTTCAGGAACGCCGGGCTCAAAATTAGTTTGTACATCGACTTGTTTCCAGTTTTCGTATTGTGCGAATTCATCGCTGAATACTTTGAACTGTAAAAAAAAAAATATCTACGAAGTCGCATGGGGTTACCGAGTTGAAAGAAGAACAGGATTCATAATTAGAGAAGATGACGATTGCAAAAAAAAAAAAAAAAAACACACAAGAAAATGAGGATACTCGAAAATATTTATTAAACATTGGCACGCTATATCGCCAATTTAACAACGACGTCAAAAAAAAAAAGAAGGAAATTCTTACCAAAATTTTATCGAAGGTTAAACAACAAATTTCTAAACTATTAAACTTTGTAAAATTTGTCCAACCAAAACAAATTTATTTTACGTTGAGAACGAATCATCTAAAGAAAATTAAAAAAAAAAAAAGATTCTTCGGCACCAACAATAAATTTCCTTGGGCTATGGAATAATCTCTTTGATTCTTTTGATGAGGTAAACAAGTTTTCTCGCGAAGAAAGTTTCAAAGCGAAAATATCAAAGGTTGTATTTAATATCTCTAAATACTTTGGCACCGAAAATCATAAAAAAAGGAAAGAGATATAAAGATTGGAATTGGTAGGTATATATCTAGGTGAGTTGGTTTACAGATTCAGAAGGTATGATTTTAACAGGTGGACTCAAGATTGTAACACTCGAATGGAACGAATAAAGATTTTTTTTTAAATATTACAAAATAACAAATAAACACCTACGTTTCCGTCAAAATTAAAGAGCAAACAAGAAATTTCGATGTTCCTGTGAGTGTTAAATTTTCCAATCCTTCATTTCTCCTTATACGTGCTAGAAATTTCAATGTTCTCTTTCTGATAGACAAACTTTACTATAAATTTATTCAATGGCTATTGTTCTGATGAGCATGTAACCTTTTTCCCTACCCGTACATGTCTCCTAGTCCCTGTTGGTCTAGTCTCATTTTCTGTCGACGTGCAATGGCTCAGTTCGAACCCCGCTTGTTCCGATGTCTCGATCCTCGCACGGCTATTGGATAAGGAGAGTTATACAGATGCCAAACGGGTTTAGAGATCGGTGCCAATATAAGTCGTCGATCGTCCAAGTCTCGGGTCTTCAAGTGTTGGTTCGTACTAACGAAGAAAGTTGCCTTTCTTCGTTTAGTCAATAAGCAAGGTAAGAGAGAAAAGTCTACGAGGAGGAGGAGGAGGAAGAAGAAGAAGAAGAAGAAGAGAGAGAGAGAATATATATATATATATATATAGGGAAATAGTGAGAGAGAGAAAGAGAAAGAAAGTGAGGGAGAAGGTGTGAGAAAGAAAGAGAGAGGGCGAGATAGTGAGAGAGTGCGATAGAGAGAAAGGTAGTGAATGCCAACGGGATTTGTAGATGCGCGTGTACTTTATATGAATATCCCATATCATTGACTTTCCAACATCTATCAATCTATCTATCTATCTATCTATCTATCTATCTATCTGTCTGTCTGTCTCTTGTGGATTCCGGGATGAAATCCGGTATCAATAAATAACAAACGCCAAGAAGGAATATATCAAAGTAAATGTATTAATGTAATACTACAAACCGGTAATGCAAGTTAGTAGTTCCAGGAATGCGGGTTAGTAGCAAAATATATATATACAGTCTTTGGTATCGACGTATCACTGTATGACTTCTTACTGAGTCTACGTGCTTGCTCACTGTGACTCTTGATCGTTACGTCCGTTCTGGTTCGTGCTCGTTCGTCGCTCCCCGGGTATTCACTAGCAGTAGTATATGTATACCCTGGGTGAGTCCATTTGTGTAAAAAGGGGTGAACCCCTCAACACTATCTATCTATCTATTTCAGTCTTTTCATATCTATGTACCTATCTACGTAAGCAAAATGATTTAACATTCTAGTTAAAATATCAGTTTTGTAACCTGAGCCCCTTAGTCTATCTATCTATCTATCTATCTCTATCTATCTATCTATCTATCTATCTATCCGAGTGTTTTCATTATCTATGTATCTATCTATCTATCTATCTATCTATCTATCTATCTATCCGAGTGTTTTCATTATCTATCTATCTATCTATCTATCTATCTATCTATCTATCTATCCGAGTGTTTTCATTATCTATCTATCTATCTATCTATCTATCTATCTATCTATCTATCTATCTATCTATCTATCCGAGTGTTTTCATTATCTATCTATCTATCTATCTATCTATCTATCTATCTATCTATCTATCTATCTATCCGAGTGTTTTCATTATCTATCTATCTATCTATCTATCTATCTATCTATCTATCTATCCGAGTGTGTTCATTATCTATCTATCTATCTATCTATCTATCTATCTATCTATCTATCTATCTATCTATCCGAGTGTTTTCATTATCTATCTATCTATCTATCTATCTATCTATCTATCTATCTATCTATCTATCCGAGTGTTTTCATTATCTATCTATCTATCTATCTATCTATCTATCTATCTATCTATCTATCTATCCGAGTGTTTTCATTATCTATCTATCTATCTATCTATCTATCTATCTATCTATCTATCTATCCGAGTGTTTTCATTATCTATCTATCTATATCTATCTATCTATCTATCTATCTATCTATCTATCTATCTATCCGAGTGTTTTCATTATCTATCTATCTATCTATCTATCTATCTATCTATCTATCTATCTATCTATCTATCCGAGTGTTTTCATTATCTATCTATCTATCTATCTATCTATCTATCTATCTATCTATCTATCTATCTATCTATCCGAGTGTTTTCATTATCTATCTATCTATCTATCTATCTATCTATCTATCTATCCGAGTGTTTTCATTATCTATCTATCTATCTATCTATCTATCTATCTATCTATCTATCTATCTATCTATCTATCCGAGTGTTTTCATTATCTATCTATCTATCTATCTATCTATCTATCTATCTATCTCATAAGGAGTGTTATACAGCTTCTATACTGTTTTAGGGATTGGTGACAGTATAAGTCGTCGATCATCGAGTCTTGCGATTCTTACAGACATAGAAAGTTGTCTTTCTTCTTTTAGTCAATAAGCAATGGTAAATTTCTTGAAAATAAATTCAAGCTCTCACAGAAGAAACAATAATGCTTGTTTTGGTTATAGACGATTTAATGAAAGATTTGGTTTGGTTTGGTTTGTTTTACGGCATATCAACCACAATGGGTTATTTAATGCCGACAGTTTTTATTTCCTTCAAAAATGTATTGCTGATAATATATGGCTGGTAATAATTATTTACAAAATATATTGCTGGTAATAATTTTATCGTCAAAAATCTATCTTGAAGGATTCAAACCCATCTTTTGGGGTTAACTATTTGTCCATAGTTTGGTCCCTAACAATCCGCTATCAATAAATAACAAACGACCTGAGAACACCATCAAAGTAAATGTGGTTTCCGTAAAACCTCCTGATCAGTAATGCCTTGCTGTAGGACCTAGTTTATCGTCATACCCAGGAAAATATATATTTGCCGTTATTTGGTATGAAAGTAAATAATGAAAAGGAATAAAATAATTTACAATCGGATATATTTGGCAACTATTAACGGAAAAAAAGTTACGAAGGTTCTGGTTCGACATGGTTCGTCGATCTATGGGTTTCACTAGGATCAGTTTTGAAATTCAATGGAATATTGGGACACTTCCTTGTAAGGTGAACCCCTCAACTGTCTGTCTTCTATTTCAGCTTTTCTGTCGTCTCGGCTACTGTCTCTGATTTAACATCCTAGTTAAAATATCAGTTTTGAACCTATACATAACTCTCCGCCCACATATCAAACAGTTCACACGCTAAAAATAACTGAATTCTCCAGTGTTTAAAGTCTGAGTTAAAAAACCAAATCCTATATTTCTGTCAGCCGCTAATTTCAAAGCCCGCTTGTTCCGATGTCTCAATCCTCGCTATCTATTTTCCAACGCAAAAAAGTGTTTTTCATTGATCAACCTGGGCTTTCTGCTCTGGGGGCAAAATCAAACTCCCTTCTTTCCGAACCTCCCCAGCCGCTTATCCATCTCCTTCTGGGTATCAACTTCCATCAACGCATTTTCTTGAAGCAATCTATCTATCTAACTGTTGCTATCCATCTATCGTCTTATGGTGCGAAGGCGATTATCTATCTATGTATGCCTATCTGTCAAAGTGCATCCCAGGTTTACCACTTAATGGGATCATCTTTTGATCTGATCATCCATCATCTCATCTTCCTATCCATTTTACTTTCTCATTACTACAATAGCAGGTTGATGCGCGTCTCGGCATTCTGCCAAGCGATATTTCCGTCGGTCCCCGTAAAGAAATTCTGTTCCGTCTATGCAAGACATGCATCTAAACTAACAGTTATCATCCGATCTATAAAGTTTTCGTTATCTAAAACAACTCTTCGCCCTCTTTCCATCGTTGTCATCGATGCATCTATCTATCTCACCAGTCTATCATGAGCGTTATCTATTTCATCTACGGTTTATCTATTTATCCATCTATCTAATCGTCGGTTGTCATCTTGCTTTTTATCCGTTGTGATTTTTTATCTAAGAAAATTGTCTTCTTCTTTTAGTCTATAATCCGTGTTAAACATCTTCTTGACGACTGGGCAGACTGGAAATAAATTCACCGAAGCTATCACCAAAGAAATAATATTGCCTGTTTTGGTTAAGTATAGACGACATAATGAAGGTGAATAAAATAATTATATATGCCCTGTCTATGTTACGGTATATCGGCATGACAAAATAAATCAACCACTTCTTCCCTCTGAACTTACTTTTCTAATTAGCATAGATCTGTCATTTAATTAATTAATCAAGTCTAATTTTAATTCTAACCTTATATTCCCCTCCTTCTTTAACTTTTGGAGAAAAAAAGTCATTTTGTTTTTAAATTTCCTTACTATCGCCTGAAGAAGTACAAAGTCTTGAAACATAGAAATTATTTTTTCTTTTTAGTCAATTTCAATTTTTTTGAAAAATAAATCAAGCTCTCATAATAAAATATATATATTTTTGGTATATATGATATAATATATATATATATATATATATATATATATATATATCAACCAAAACACATTTAATGCACAGTTTTTATTTCCATATAAATATATATATAATAATATATGTGTGTAATAATTATTTACAAAAATATATTGCTGGTAATAATTTTTAAAAAATATATATATATATATATATATATATTTATATATATATATTTGCCCATAGTTTGGTCCCTAACAGGTTATACCACCCCCAGGTCAAGAGGACCTGAGAACACCAGCAATATCAGAGATAGTTTCATAAACCTCCTGATCGATCGCTTGCTGTCAAACCCAGTTTATCGTCATAAACGCGGATATATTTGCCGTTATACCAAATAAATATATATATATATATAAAATAATTTATATCGGATATATTTGGCAACTATTAACGGAAAAAACAATTTAAGGTGGCGACATTGGTTATAATTTATTGTTCAGCAAGGATCATTTCTTTTCAATGGAATATTGGGACACTTTCTTGGGTGTGTGCAAAATGGATTTAAATGCAGATTCTGTTTTCTCGGCCCGTTCTGTTTGTATCCTCAAAATCAGGGAAAAGATACATAACTCTCCGCCGCACATATCAAATTTCACACGCTAAAAATAACTGAATTCTCCAGTGTTTAAAGTCTGAGTTCAAAAATTAAATCCTCTGATTTAACATTGAGCTGTTTGAATTTCAAAGCCCGCTTGGATGTTATCCATACGGATTATTTTTCATTACCTAAAAGTATATATATACCTATATTTATTGCTATAAATATAACTCCCTTCTTATATATATATAATAGGCCGCTTAATGACCTTTGTAGGACAAAAAAGAGTCAATTAACCATTTTATTAATCTACATATTACAGAGTACAACTGGACAAGAGGACGTTTTATTTGCGAATCATTATATATATATATATATATATATATATATATATATATATATATATATATATATATATTTGACTGATCAGGAGAGTCAATTCGAGTTCCTAATAATTTACTTTGATACCAAAAAAAAACTAAAACTAGTCAAACACTGATGCGCGTCTCATCATTCTGCCGGAAATATTTCCGTCGGTTTTAAAGGAAATTTTTATAAAATTAATAATAATCATTAATAAATTTTCGTATGACGGAAACACTGGAATGGATAAATCTGTATTAGTTTGTCGATGTTTTTTTTTTTGTAGCTGTCCCAGTTAAATTTGTTCACTAATACCAGTAGATTTCTTTCTAACGATTCTTAACATATTTTATCAATATATTTTGTCATATATATATTTGTGTTGTGTTTTTGTGATAAGAAAATTGTCTTGCTTCTTTTAGTCTATAATTATGATTAAATAATTCATTGACGACTCCAGAAGAAATAAATCAACAAGCTATCACCAAAGAAATCGACAGCCGTTTTTGTCCTATATTTGGGACTCATCAGATGGTGCATCCAATAATTATATGAAACCCGGACAGTTACGTTATCAGACAAAATAAATCAACCAACAATTCCTCAGTGACGAACAAGTTTTCTAAATTAGACTCGATATGACATTTAAAAAATAATCAAGTGTTTCTTTCATTTTAACCTTATATTCTCTCTGACGAAGTTTTGGAAAAAAGAAAAATTTGTTTTAAATTGATAGACGTTTCTTAAGAAGTTCTTTATACATTAAATCCTTTTTGTAGTCCGATTTCAAGCCATTTTTGATCTGCATTTGATAATTATATATATATATATATCGTGACAGTGTGGTTCGAACACACACACATATATATATGATGTGTGTGTTCGAATTATAGTGTGTGGTTGTTCCCAGTGTTATGTGCGAAATGGGTATACATGAATATATATATATATATATATATATATATATATATAATTATTTATATATTATCGTGATAGAAAGTTTGAGGGTGCTGGCGTTGAAAAATCAGCCACAGATTACAATGAAGTGACACCCGACTGCGCTGGGTGACCGTACAAATGTGGGTCATTAAACTCACATCTATCCAACCCAAATATATATTACGAATAAATATATATCCGATGCCCGCTTGTGTGTGTTTGTGTGAAAGTGAAACGTGTTATTTAAATAAGTTTATATATTTGTTCTTTTATTTATATCATCCTATATATATTCCGATCTATATTTGATATGCATGACATAACGTTAGACCATTTCAAACGTCCATCTTCTCAATGTATACAGGGATGTAGACAAAAAAAATTCTAACTTAAATGCAGATTCGTTTTTTCATCGATTCTTGATAATAACCGCGATAGTCGAAAAAATTAAACAAAAAAATAAATTATGAACTTCGGACAGTTTATCCACAACATCATTGAATTAAAGCTCAATTTAACATTGATCTGTTTGGAAAATGTATATTTAAAAATTATCCATTCTTTTTAATCCAACTTTTCATTATATATATATATATATATATATATATATATATATATATATATATATATATATATAATATGTATATATATTTACGGGATAAAGTGTAATAAAAAGATAGAACAGAAATTTCATTAACCAAGCATTAAGTAACACTTACAAGAGACACACTGTTTCAAGCAAGACGCAATCGTCAACCATATATATATATATATATATATATATATATATATATATATATATATATATATAGTTTATTCAAATTTAGGTAATCCGAGTTGTAACCTGAGGTGATATGAAAAAAAAAAAAACTCAAACACTAATTCAGAATTCATCCATTGGTTGAATAAAAGACAGAAGGTTAAGTTTTGTAAAGGAAGATATTTTTATAAAATTAATAATAATCATCAATAAATTTTCTTAAAACGGAAAAATGGAATGGATGAAATGAAGAATGAAAAGACAATTTTTTTTTTTTTACGGACCTCATCAAGAATTAAATTTGTTAACGAATACCAGTAGATTTCTTTCTAACGATTCTGTAACATATTTTATCAATTTAGTTTTTGTATTTATATATGTGTGTCGGCTGGATGTTGCTCTAATCTAAATTGTCTCGTCTTTGAGATAAAAGGTGGTTAAATAATTCGATAACGGCTACATTGAAGAAGACGCGTTATAATAGAATGCAGAAATTATCCGACAGGTTTCATTCAAATTTGGGACGCTGTCAGTTCGCGTTCCTTTAACGTGCATATTTGGGACAGTTACGTTTGATAAAACGTCATCTCAATTTTAAAACCTCATCTGAAGAGAACAAATTTGAAATTCGACTGGATATTTCAGGTAAATTCTATGTTTCTGTCGATTGGAAAGATCTATAGGTAGAACATTGAAAGTTTTAATCCAATAAAAACATATTAAATTGATAGGTTGACGTTTATTCGTTTGATTTTTTCATTAACAACCTGTCGATTCCGATTTTTGTTCATTAAAGTAAACTTGTGGTTGATTTTTAACTTCTTTTATATTTTCTTATCTACAGTATGTCTCAACCCCTATTTTTAACCACATACCTATATCGTCTTATATGTCTATGAGTTCCTATATACACCTACACAAATGGGGTAAACGAAATATGGGGACCGTCTTTACAGTGTTATCCTGCAGACACAACATCCACATGTCTCCAAACTTTCTCCATGTATACGTTGAAAACATATCCATATATATCCACACACAAGGACATCTGACTGCCTGGGTGACCGTGCAAATATATATCTACATTAGAATGTATCCACACACATACCCACATAGAAATATGCATACGCATATTACACATCCGTATACGGACACACACACATGCATACAAATCTGAAACGTGTCTATCTACCCCATAAGCGTTAATTTGTTCTTTTATTTTATCATCTACCTACGTCGGATTCCCTATTCTCATATTTGATATGCATGACATGCCTGCGTTCGAAGACTATCTCAAACATCCATTGTATTATCTATGTCTTTACAAATATAATTTAACTGGCGCTTTCATATTTATCGAAAATTGATAATAACCGCGATAATTGTACATCTCCACTTAAACAAAAAAAAAAAAATATGAACTTTTCCGTATAAAAACATATACATGTATATATCAATATATGTCTCATATAAATATATATATCATGGTTATATATATACAGTCATGTGTTAAATCCACAGAATAAAAGAAAATTTCTGAAAAACAAACGAATATAAAAAATTAGATTAAAATGAAAGATCCAGCCGACACACTGACGTTTCGGTTTAGAAAACTTTTGATACAATGACAATATCCTCTCTCCCACAACTTCCCCACTTCGTTAACTTTGCGTATACTGGATGAGTTCCGTAAAAACCTGTGAATGTTTTTCATTCTTCATTTAAAGTGCTTCATATTTTGAGATAGAGTCTGTGATCCAATACCGTAGTTAAAGGGGTTATGGTCAAATAGCTTATTGACATGGAATTTAACAAGACGCAATCTTTTATTCAAATATATATATATATATATATATATATATATATATAATAATATTTTTATTTTTAAAATATTTTACATCTCGACACGGAAATTTCTTTATTTCGAAACTTTAAATATGTTCCATTATCAAGCGATCTTAAGCAACTTTTGATGAAATGGATTTACTTTTGAAAACAGAATGTTATTGGATTGAAGAGTTTAAGACGGAGCGGGAACAAGATGTCAAAATGTTATGGGCATGTCCTCTTTGGCCAATTTAAAGTTCCGGAAAGCCAGAAATTTCCGTGTCGCGATGTAAAATATTTTTTTAAATAAAAATATTATTAGAATATTATGCTCTACGTTGTCTCAAGCACATTTTTAAAAGTATCCGCAAAAAAATCTGTGGATCCTTAATCTGTCTCTTCTTTCACCTTATATATATATATATATATATATATATATATATATATATATATTTATATATATATTTTTAAATTAATTGATTTAAAACCATGTTTCAAAAGTGGAAGCTGAAATCTCCGAATTTAATTTTGTAATTAAATTAAAGACATTAGTTCCATTTCATCCACAAGCGAATTTTGGAGTAACTTTTAAAATTACTGGGTTTTAACGACACAGCTTAAATCATAATTCATGTTTCCAAGGTTACAGATGAATTCATTTTACTAGACGAGGGGTGTCAGCGTGTTCATTATGTCTATATTTTAATGTATCAGTTATGAGTTACCTTTTGGTAGGGGGTAGGGATGTATTTTCAATGAAATCTGACATCCGTTAAATGTATGTCGTCTGGATTTTTTTAAATTTTATTGTTAACGGCGGAAATTCTTGCGGCATTTTTTTCTATTTGTATATTTAAAGATTTTTTTGGTGGAGTGTTTAGGTTAGAATACTTTTTATTTAACTACAATTTGAAATATTTTTACTTTTAATTTTTAATATACTATATTTATTTTAAGAACAAGTAAATGTATTAGAATCCCTTACAGTATGTAGAATTATTTTCACATCAAGTATAAGTATGTATATTATTAGGTCACAATTTATATATATATATATATATATATATATATATATATATATATATATATAATATTTTAATAGTCTGTTTGAATTCGTATACTAACACTTTCAAATTTGAATATTTGTAGGTGTGTATATGTGTGTGTCTTTATTAATATATATGACTTATATATGACTTTATATGACATTGTATGTATGTTTTTCTATCTTTTATTTTAGCGTCGTGGATATCTACTTCCTGTTTTATTCGTGGATTTGCGTGTTTATATATATAAATATGTCTACATATTTATGTATTACAATCTGATTGTGTATGTAATGTCTTTTGTAAGATTTCATCCTCCCCTGCCCATATCACAACTCCAAATGTATCTAAGTTGGAACGCAGCTTTACATTAACGTTTAGTCTGAGTTGTTAACCTTTTAGTTAAAACAAAATAAATAATAAAATATATGTATTATTTTGAGTTTCTTCTTTAAATAATTTTATAATATTTTAAACTTAATACAGATTAAATCTAAAATTTAAAATTGGTAATTTTTAATTTTCAAATTTATAGTAAAATTTAATATTAATTAATCAAAATGATTTCTATTTTAGTCTAACTCTAACATTAAGGCATTAATTACTATAACCAAGGCTCATTGTCAGGTTTTTTGAATTTTCATCTATTTGTATTTTGATTTGTCATTCCAGCTTATGTAACAGCGTTTCCCCTATCGAGGGGTGTTTGTCCAATTTGAACATTTTAAAACCCTTTATTCTACATTCAACACCATCACTTGATAATTCACCAGAAGAGTTGAAACGAAATGGCTATTTTCGTAGTGATTTAATAACATTTATCTTTTAATTTGCGAGTAAATTAATATATATATATATATATATATATATATATATATATATATATATATATGTGTGTGTGTGTGTGTGTGTGTGTGTGTGTGTGTGTGTGTGTGTGTGTGTGAGTGATTTTTATGTCTCTAAACAGGCGCTGTGGTTTGAGTTATGCAGGGAGGGAGGATTTTCAGTTATTATAGTCTTCCAATGTCTTGCGTGTCCCGGCTTGAAATATTTAAATCAAATCATGTAATTATCTCCAATTTAATTTTATTTTCATAGTCTGATTGGAATTCATCGTCGAATTCTTCGATGCTACAGTTGTTTACACTTCGTTTAAAAATAGAATTTTGTTTACATGCAAATGGTCTATCTATCTATCTATCTATCTATCTATCTATCTATCTATCTATCTCAGTTCATGTCTTAAGGTAATTGAGATGGGTTCTGAGTATACAATGGACGGAATATGTGAGTAACAAAGAAGTTTTTTTTTAATTATCTGTCTATCTATCTATCTATTTATCTATCTATCTATGTATCTATCTCAGTGGCTTCATATCTATCTATCTATCTATCTCTCTCTCTCTCTCTCTATATATATATATATATATATATATATATATATATATGTATCTGTCTATCTATCTCGGTATTTTCACTATCTATCTATCTATCTATCTATCTATCTATCTATCTATCTATCTATCTATCTATCTATCTGTCTCAGTATGTTCCTATATCTATCTATCTATCTATCTATCTATCTATCTCAGTATCTGTCTCAGTATGTTCCTATATCTATCTATCTATCTATCTATCTATCTATCTATCTATCTATCTATCTATCTATCTATCTGTGTGTCTACTGATAAATCTAAAACATTCTATTCATATCGAGCCCATTCTGTTATTATCTATCTTAGTCTTTTCATATCTTATATCTTATATATATATATATATATATATATATATATATATATATATATATATATATATTCAGCTGTATTCCTATTAGTGTGACGCTGGGTTTCACACATTTTAATATTTCAAAGTTTGAAACCCAGGGCTATATACTAATATCCATACAACTGAATATATATATATATATATATATATATATATATATATATATATATATATATATATATATATATATATATATATGTGTGTGTGTATATGGAGTGGGGAGAGAAAGAGGTAGAGTTAGACAGATTGATAGGTAGATAGATATTATCAGATTGTGTGTATATATATATATATATATATATATATATATATATATATATATATATATATATATTTGGTTGGATAGATGTGAGTTTGTGACCTGGGTTTCACGCTTTTAGCGATCGTCAGACAAACTGATTAAGTACCGCGCATGTAATATATAAATAATTATACATATATATATTTACTTATATTTATAAACACTTTTCACACACACACACACACACACACACACACACACACACACACATATATATATATATATATATATATATATATATATATATATATATATATATCACAATGTGTTCGTATCTATCTATCCATCACAGTGTATTGTTAACTATCTATATATATAGCTTGAATGTATATATATATATATATATTATAATGTATATATATATATATATATATATATATATATATATATATATATATATATATATATAAAAGCAAATTGATTACTATTTCCAGTGAGGGCACGGAATAATTGCAACCCCTCTTCCAAAACGTAGCCCAGTATCACCTAACATAGACACAATGAATGATGAGATGAAACCCCGTTCGAAGACCGCTGAGATTCACTTGGAACCATTCCATCAGACTTGAAACCAAACACATCATAGGGGACCCTAACGTCAATATATATATATATATATATATATATATATATAAATCAATGATTGAGCGCATTGAGGCCCAGGAAATATTTGTACATCTCCTACAGCATGGAAACCGGTGCACCGTGGAATAACAACCGCTAAAACATTCATTCTGATCAATGATTTTTATTTGTCGAAATAAATAGCATGGCCGTCATGTAGACGATAACTCACCAGTGCACTGTAAAGCTAGATAAATAAATTGTATGAATCCAACGACAATTCATCAATTCATATATATATATATTTATTAAAGACATTTTTATGTTTAACGTTGTTATTTATAGATACAAAGTATTTAAGCAAATGCTCTGTTTATGATAAACAGTATTAAACATTTAATTTGTGAATGTCCGAGAAATTTCATAGAACCTGCATCCTTTACGGAACCGTCATTTACGCTGACGTGCCTAACCTTGGGCCACAAAGAGCTTTCGGTGACAAGGTCGAATTTACTGCTTATAAACTTCAATCTTCCATGAATCTCGTACATTCATAACTGCTCTGGCGTATCAAATGTAAAAAAAATGACGTCATATATTAAGAAATGGAGAAAATCCGACAATTTATTTATTAAAGACATTTTATGTTTAACGTTGTTATTTATAGATACAAGTATTTAAGCAAATGCTCTGTTTATGATAAACAGTATTAACATTTACCGGCCTGAATGTCCGATTTTCAAGAACCTCCATCCTTTACGGAACCGTCATTTACGCTGACGTGCCCTGAACAAGGTGTCCGACTGCTTATAAACTTCAATCTTCCATGAAAATATTCATAACTGTTCTGGCGTATCAAATGTAAACAAATGACGTCATATATTAAGAAATGGAGAAAATCCGACAATTTATTTATTAAAGACATTTTTTATGTTTAACGTTGTTATTTATAGATACAAGTATTTAAGCAAATGCTCTGTTTATGATAAACAGTATTAAATAACATTTACCGGCCTGAATGTCCGAGAAATTTTCATAGAACCTCCATCCTTTACGGAACCGTCATTTACGCTGACGTGCCTAACCTCTGGGCCACAAAGAGCGTTCGGTAGACAAGGTCGAATTTACTGCTTATAAACTTCAATCTTCCATGAATCTCGTACATTCATAACTGCTCTGGCGTATCAAATGTAAACAAATGACGTCATATATTAAGAAATGGAGAAAATCCGACAATTTATTTATTAAAGACATTTTTATGTTTAACGTTGTTATTTATAGATACAAGTATTTAAGCAAATGCTCTGTTTATGATAAACAGTATTAAATAACATTTACCGGCCTGGATGTCCGAGAAATTTTCATAGAAAATATTCGTTCTTTGACAGGATTCGAACCTGCATCATATACGGAACCGTCATTTACGCTGACGTGCCTTAACCGTCTCGGCCGCAAAGAACCTTTCGGTAGACAAGGTCGAATTTTATAATTATTTTTTTTATATAAAATTATTTTTTTAAAATATGATTCCATCGCTACACAGAAATTACCATGTTTCAAAAACATGCTAAAAACTTCCAATTCTTCTATAGAAATTAAATTAAAGTACCTAGTTCTGTTTCATTTTCAAGCGAATTTTGGAATAACTTATTTTGAAATTTACGGAGCTTTATAAGAACATACATTTATAATATTAGTTTCTATGGATATGAACAAAACCAATAATATTAACAAGGGGTTGTAGGGTATTCACTTTCACTGACAACTACTTTCGAAAAGAGGTTATGTCAAACGAATGATGACAGCCGTTCAACGCATGTCGTCTGTTCTTTTTCAATGACATTAATATTCTAGGCACATTTGTTTTGCCATTAAATTTGTACTTGTATACATAATGATTTTTTCTAAAAGGGTTGTTCGTTTAGAATGCAGAAAGTAGATGCGTACTGCTGATGAGTCCCAAATACAGGACGAAACAGCCGTCCAGTGCTTGCTGCATTCTGGTGAAGTTTCTTTCAGACTCGATGTATTACTTAATTATAATTATCAAATCCTCCTAATAATTTCTATCATGTACATCATTGCTTGAACCGGCTTCTAATTCTCTAGAGTGAGCGGCTTGGTGAGAGTAGTCGTGACTCCAAGGGGCACCGTCCTATGGTTACAGAGAACACAGTAAAAGTTCCACCAAGGAATATGTGAGTGAGCGGCGCTATATTGAGTCTGATTTGCAATCTCTTCGTCACTGAGGCCCAGTGGAACAGTTGGTATGATGTTTGCTTGACAACCTAACTGCCAGGGTTTCATTTCTCGGTAGTGGATGCGCATTGCTGATGGGTTTCGAATATAGGACGAAACAGCCGCCCAGCGTATTCTGTAGAGGTTTCTGTCAGACTCGATGAATTAATTAAATATAATATATTAATGATTGATTTTTGAAACAGCTCTATGTTTGGAGCCAGAGATGAAGAAATACATAAAATAATGGATAAAAACAAAGACAGATAAAAACATCGAAATTTCGGAAAAAACTTAAAAGCTGATAGATTTATCTAGTAAATAAATATCTTTATTTTAGTCAAGGTGTGCAATACAAAACAAAATGCATCTATATGTAAGTCTTAAGGCAGAATATATCGACTATATATATATTCTATGAAAAACCAGTTAATCCGTATGAGTAAACCTAAGGAGGATATAATCCAGAGAGCTCAATGTACATCCAGAACAAATAATTTAAATAAAAACAGACCAATTTCGTTTTTTGTTTGGAAGTAAAGTCTGATGATCCGCAGTAATTTTAAAAGGGCTATGGTGAAATAATTTATTACATGGAACCTTAAAGTGGTCTGTTTTTTTTTTAATATATATATATATATATATATATATATATATATATATATATATATATATATATATATATATTCGAAAATTAGGATATAAATATGTTATAATTTTCGAATAAATAATTATATTTGCTCTACTCTGTACTGAGCACACTTTTAAGAATAGTATTTGTTGTTTATTGGAATTTATTCAGTATACACCAATCCTATACTTGCATATATATATATATATATATATATATATATATATATATATATATATAGATAGATAGATAGATAGATAGATAGAAATTATGAGGATTTTGATAATTATATTAATTAATTCATCGAGGCTGATAGAAACCTCAACAGAATGCAGAAATCACTGGACGGCTGTTTCGTCCTATATATGGGATAGCATCAGCAGTGAGCATTCACTACCGGCAATTGATACCGGACAGTTATATATATATATATATATATATATATATATATAGAGAGAGAGAGAGAGAGAGAGAGAGAGAGAAAGAGAGCGGGAGGAAGAGAGAAAGAGAGAGAAATTGTAAATATAAATATATATATATATGTGTGTGTGTGTGTGTGTGTGTGTGTGTGTGTGTGTGTGTGTTTGTGCATAAAGGGGGCGTATCAAAAATAATTTGCAAAATTTGGGAACAGTTTCCTTACACCGAAGCAAAAACAAAAGTCCATCTTAATGCAAATCCTTCGTTTAAAGCTTACAGTAGACGGTATTTAAATATACACTCCAAGACACAATCCGAGCAGGTCAGGAAGTGTGTTCGAAATGGCGACTGCTCTGTGTGTACGCTATCCCGTGCAGTTGTGGAAAGAAATATAAAGAGGAGACAGGCCGCCCCCTTAAGGTAAGGCTTCAAGAACATCAGAAAGTTGTAACACGAGGGAAAAATCAGGCGTGGCTGACCACATATGGAGAGAAAAGTGAGATCACCGCCCTCTGTGGGATCAGGTTGAAATCGTAGACAAAGAACTCCATTGGAATATTCGTAAACTTAAGGAATCAGCACATATGCTAGGCCACAAAAATCTCCTGAGCCGACCAAGCATAGAAATGAATACAATATGGGAACCAGTAATAAGGAGTGCCAGAGAAAAGCGATAGTAACTACAAAAATTGCATTATGAGCTCTGGTAAAAAATATACAATGATAACAGCAAAAATTGGTAAAAAAAAATGGTTGCTGAAGACATTAGTTTTATAATACCCAGAAATTCATACACATGTCCTCAAGGACACATGGCACAGTGGATAAAGGCGTTAGTTAGATCCAACGACAGGACCCAGAGAGTATGAGTTCAATACCTGTTTAAGGCCATGGAGAACTTAGAAAGCGGAATTAACAGGAGATATCTGACATCCATTAATCATGGTACGTGTAACTAGAATATCTACCCCAGTGAGCGAAATAAAAGGTTCAATTCGACATTCCAGCCACCTAAAGAAGACCGGAGCGTACAGCAGCCGAAACGTTGTAATAAAAATGGCGACAAAGACTATAATGTAAATAGTTAAGACAGCTCTTGTAAGACGTACTGGGAGGACATATGGACCGACCAAACATTCACCTACAATTCCAGCCCACACATTAATCGTACGCTGATGCTGTTGTCTCGCCTGGGGACTCATGGGGACTCCGATCCGCCTATCAATGCTGACTAACAACAGACATTGCATTTTGTGCATACGTTCTCCTGGAAGCAAAAGGCCATGCACACGTTGTAAATGACATGGATACAGGAGCTGCTCTTCAATCACTCTCCATGCGGCACTGAGAGATATAAAACACGCTAGGGCCACTTGACATTTACTGATACCGGGATCCGACAGCCTCTCGATTGTTTTCTTAATGGTCAGGCATATGACCAGATCTTCCATTATCCATATTTCTGGTGCCACGGATTCTGTCACAGCAACGCTACGATAAACAGCAGTAAATGTTGGATGATTCGGCTGCCTTTGGTCTGTATACGCAATCTGATACAGACTCGCGACCATTACCATTCACGTGGTCTTAAAAAATCATATCTCCCTGCTCACGATATGAATACCCTGCTATTGTTAAACGGAACACTTCTCAGTTAACTCACTACTACACACGTTAAACGTAGAAGACATAATGTCCACATATCTACACGACTGGCAAATGTAACCTAGTCTAGATAGCAACACCGCGACATCAAACGTAGTCTTTGTTTAAACTTTATAACGAAAAAACGAAATTCTGCGGACATATGTCTAAATGGATTCTTGTCATTGTTTTGGTGTTGTGGAATCTTGCGCCAGTGTTTCTAAAAGTATTTTTGATACATGTTATTGAAGACAATCTTCGTATTGTGTCATTTTTTTTTATTGGTCGACTTTTCCAAAATACGAGTAATCTTTCTCAGATAACGAGGATATCATCTCAGATATTGTAGAAAGTTCATTTCAAAATACTTATGATAGATAGATATGAAAAGAAGGAGATAGATATGTTATCTATCTATCTATCTATCTATATCAGTCTGCACTTATCTCTATATATACTTATCTCTGTATCTACAAATCTATATAATTTTGTCAAATCTATCTATCTATCTATCTATCTATCTATCTCAGTCTGTTCATATCTATCTATCGCTCAACCTCATTCTTTTCATATCTATCTACACATCTATCTCAGAGTGTCCTTATCTATGTATCCTTATCTATGTCTCTCTATCGGTATCATTCTGTTCATATCTATCTATCTATCTATCTATCTATCTATCTATCTATCTATCTATCTATCTGAGGCTTGTTCATATCTATCTATCTATCTATCTATCTATCTATCTATCTATCTATCTATCTTAGTTTGTTCATATCTATCTATTTATCAGTCCTTTAAGATCTGTCTCAGTTCACAAGAATCTATCTATCTATCTATCTATCTATCTATCTATCTATCTATCTATCTATCTATGTCAGTCTGTTCATATCTATCTATCTATCTATCTATCTCAGTCTATTCTAATATACCTGCCAATGTAAGTAAAATTTCAAAATAATTATGATAGATAGATGTGAACAGAAATAGATATGTTATCTATCTATCTATCTTATTCAATCTGCTCTTATCTCTCTATGTACACATTTCTATATCTATCTATCTATCTATCTATCTATCTATCTATCTCAGTCGGTTCATATATATCTACACATCTATCTCTGTGTTCTTATCTATGTATGTATGTATCTCTAAAAAGAATACCCGCTCGGCCCGGTGGCTAGGATCAAAGTGTAGTATCTGCGCTTTGTGAGCTGCCGGGTCGGGTGTCTGTCGAACTCTCTGCTTGCAGAGGGGAACCCGGACGAAGCTCCGCCGAAGGGTGGGGTTTCGTTCGGGGAGGTTGACGGAACTAGCCCGCTTGGACGGGTTTAGATGGGTTTTATTTTTGGCTGGGCCTACGGGCTCAGACATACCCACATTAAAAAGGCCTTGTGCCACATTCGATCCCCGTGGGTGGATTGATAAACACCATCTATGTATGTATGTATCTATGAATCTCTCTATCGATATAATTCTGTTCATATCTAAGTTTGTTCATATCTATCTATCTATCTATCTATCTATCTATCTATCTATCTATCCTTTAAGATCTGTCTCAGTTCAGAAGAACCAATCAATCTATCTATCTATGTATCTATCTATCTATCTATCTATCTATCTATCTATCCAGATTTAACTATCAGACTATCTGTATTAATACAGCTGTTATTATCTACATACGTACGTATAAAAGGAAATCTATATACCTCCGCATATCTCTAGAATTTATTGCTATTAAGAAATATTTAAATAAATGTCTGCCTGTGATAGTTACATACACTTAGAGATAAATCGATGAATATATATATATATATATATATATATATGTGTGTGTGTGTGTGTGTGTGTGTGTGTGTGTGTGGGTGTGTGGGTGTGGGTAGGTGTGTTTGTTTGTTTATGTGTGTGTGTAAGTTATAAGGGAAATTGATTGTTGCTTCCAGTGAGGGCCCAAAATATTTCAAGCGCCTGCTAACAAATGTAAACCGGTATCGCGTAACACGAACACGATGAATGATGAGACGAGATCTCGTTTGAAAACCAATGAGATTCACTTGGAATCATGCCATCCATCCGGAAACCGAACACTGCATAGCAGACCCCATCGTATATATTTATGCGTCAAATCAATGGCTGAGCCCAGTGAGACCCCGAAAACATCTAAGCCACTGCTACGAGAAGGAAACTGGGACCCCGTGGAAAATTGACCCGTATAACGTTCAGTCGGATCAATGATACGTAAATAAATAACACGGTCTTCATGTAGACTCCATTGTAAACCTAAATATATAGTATGAAACAAACATTATGAGTCGTGAAGGAATATATATATATATATATATATATATATATATATATATATATATATATACAAATTAATTGATTTAAAATATGTTTTTTTCCGCTACACAGTTCTAACCATGTTTCAAAAATAGAAGCTAAAAACCCCGAATTTAATTTTGCAGTTAAATTAAAAGCATTAGTTCCATTTCATCCTCAAGCGAATTTTGGAGTAACTTTTAAAATTACTGGGTTTTAAAGACACAGCTAAAATTACGTTTCCATGGTTACAGAATATTCTACTTCAATTGGACAAGGGATGTCTATGTATTCCTTATGACAGTATCATTGTATCAGTTATTAGCTACAATTTGGTAAGGGGTAGGGATGTATTTTTCAATGAAAACTGACCTTCTCCTCAAGGACACATGGCACAGTGGATAAAGGCGTTGGTTAGATCCAGTGACAGACCCAAAGAATGTGAGTTGAATACCTGGTTAAGGCAGTGGAGAACTTTCAGAGGGAAAATTTGCAGGAGATAACTGATAAGTGACATCCATCAAACATGGCACGTGGAACTAGAACAGTCTAACACAGTGAGCGAAATAAAGGGTTCAGTTCGAAATTCCAACCACCTGAAGAAGGCCGGAGCGTACAACGGCCGAAACGTTGTGACAGATATGGCGAGAATGATGAGGACAATAGTCCTACTAATGTAAATACTATACATAATACCTCATCTCAGAAATATAGACAGACTAACAAGTACATATGTTCTAAAGAAAAATCCGCGGATGTGTGAAACCGTAAATGCTGAAACGCGAATAGGCGGGGCCTCACTATAAACGGCCAATAATTTCCTGTCCACTAACCATGTAAATGCCTGGTGAGTTAATTATAAACAACGAGTCTTTACCTAACCAAAATGTCAAGTAAATGCTTATAGACTCAAATATAAGTAACCTATATTTAATTTACGTATGTGAATGCTTTTTGATTCAAATGTATCGATGTCAAGCGATCCAATCCAAATTTATTCTTTTTGTATATTTTTATTCGCTATAAATTATTTTTTTTATTTTCTCTTTCATATTTTATTCGTTTTTCTTTGTTCGTTTTTTTTTTTTTCCTTTGACATTTTTTCTTCGTTTCCTTGTTTTTTTTGTTTTTTTTTTTGCTTTTCTTTCACGGGTTAATCGTTTTATTTACTTTTTTTTCGTTTTCTTTTTGTTGTAATTTGATTCGGTCTTTGCCATGATTGACGGAGACAGTAAAATCCTTTCGTCGTGTCCACTTGAGTATGTAACATAATTATACAAAAGGTAATATAACAATGCACGTCCTGGTTGGAGAAGCAGTCCTCTGTATTCAAAACCATGGTATAAGGACCGGAAATACCTCTATTATCGCTCCCAGGTAATCATAGCAATTCCCAGATAATAAACGGAATCTATGAAAAGCCATGATCACCAACGCCCTGAAGGAACATGTCACATATAATAATAATAATAATAATAATAATAATAATAATAATAATAATAATGAGGGCTACAAGAAGCCTATCCATCATAGTTTCGGATTATAAGTGATTGGACGCGTTAATATGTACATAGTTTGTCTTCGTTAATTAAGAAAAGCGACGATAAATATCCCGTTCGTTTACTCCGATTTGAATGTCAGTTAATTTGCATTAACTATTTGGGGAATCTCCCTGAGGGTTTCAGGCACTGTATGTCAGGTTCCAGATCTGGAATAACTGGGAAGCGGCACGGAGGAATGTCGAAAGGATTTTTGGTCGGGTGGGGTCGATTTAAAAGGATGTGGTCATCATGGCGATTTTGGAAGTCATATATTGATGTTTGTTAATGACCTTAATCAGAGAAGGTCTTAGCGGACAGGCTTACACGACCTGAAAAGTGGTTCAACCCACTTACTCAAAATAATAATGATAATAATAATAATAATAATGATAATAATGTGATTCACGTAGTCAAATCCGGAAGAATGTACTGATAGATATATTGAGTGTCGTATATTTGCCGTCTACCGTAGTTTTGTTGGCATCCAGATCGTTCACCCAGTAATAATAATAATAATAATGTGTCAGCCCAAAATGCAGATTCTGTGATAAATATCCAGAAACATTTAATCATCTTGTATCAGGTTGCACGATATTGGCACCCACTGAATATAAAACCCGACATGACAGAGTGGGCCAATATCTGCACTGGAAAATTTGCAACTTCTACGGAAAAGAAACTGAAAGAAAATGGTATGAACGCCACCCAGACCCGGTTACGGGGATAAGACCTGTTACAATTCTATGGGACTACACAATATATACTGACAGAACAATCAAAGCCAACCGCCCAGATATTGTTATTAAAGACCACAAACAAAAAAAGTGCCTCCTTATTGATATGGCAGTCACTGCTGACTGCAATGTATCTTTGAAGATATTCAAAAAGCTGTCAAAATACAAGGACCTTGAAATAGAAATCTCGAAAATGTGGCATATGGGAACATCAACAATCCCTGTTATAGTTGGAGCCCTCGGATTGGTTGGAAAAGATTCCAATAGACCAATTGAAGGGATTCTTGGAAGTCTATGCCTCAAGGAGATGCAAAAAATTGTTCTGACAAGTACAGCCCACACTTTACGAAGGGCTTTATCTATATAATTTTTTTTTTTTTTTTGTCAGTGGAAAGCGTCATGAGGTCATTTCTAACCTGGGCGGGACCCGGAAAGAAATGTGTAAACGCCAGAAATCAAAGAAAATAATAATAATAATAATAATAATTACACAAACTATAGCAAAATATAGCTCGTCACGGTCAATACTCTGCCCGTACCAAACAAACTGAAGTATATAAACCCACTAAACCTGAGTGGTATATATATATATATATATATATATATATATATATATATATATATATATAAATGACGTCGCACATTATGAAATGGACAAAGTCCGACAATTATTTTAAGATATTTTTATGTTTATACGGTCTAGTAAAAAATGTCTTTAAATAATTGTCGGACTTTGTCCATTTCATAATGTGTTACATCATTTGTTTACATTTGGGTACGCATCGAGCAGATATGAATGGACGAGAGAAAATCAGGGAGAATTGCAGTTTAAAAACAGTAAAATCGACATTGCTCACCGAAACGCTCCTCTCTGGCTAAAACGGTAAAGCACGTCAGGCGATATGACCTTTCCGTATATGATACAGGTTCGATTCTTGCCGGAGGACGCATATTTTCCATGAAAGTTTCTCGGACATTCAGGCCGGTAAATGTTGTTAATACTATTTATTATAAACAGAGCATTTACTTAAATATTTGTACCTATAAATAGAACGTATAAACATAAATACATATATATATATATATATATATGATAGAAATCATTAGGAGGATTTCATAATTATATTTAAGTAATTCAACGAGTCTGAAACGTCAACAGAATGCAGAAATGCGTCCTATATTTGGGACGCATCAGCAGTGCGCATCCATTACCGGGAATTGAAACCCTGACAATTAGGTTGTCAAGCAAACATCATAACAACTGTTCCATTCATCGAGTAGAGTTCCACCACGGAATAATTTCTATCACTTGTATATCATTGCTTGAACCGGCTTTTACTGCTCTAGAGTGAGCGGCTTGATGAGCGTAGTCGTGGCCCCTGGGGACACAGTCCTCTTGTTTGAGAGTAACTCAGCAGAGTTCCACCACGGAATATGTGAGCGAGCGGCGCTATATTGAGTCTGATTTGCAATTTCTTCGACGAAACGGCCGTCCAGTGCTTTCTGCATTCTATTGAGGTTTCAGACTGGATGAATTATATATATATATATATATATATATATATATATATATATATATATATATATATATTAGCAGTCTGCACACACACACACACACACACACACACACATATATATATATATATATATATAAGTTACGAAGAACTTCAAGGAGGAATATATATATATATATATATATATATATATATATATATATATATATATATATATATATATATGTGTGTGTGTGTGTTTGTGTGTGTGAATTTCCAAGAGGATAGAATCCAGGTAGAGCTCAATTTCCAGGACAGAGCAAGAATAAAATATAAATGGCTCAAATACTAATATTCCTTGGTTATAATTGATTACATTTGTAATCGCCATCACGATCCAATTCATCAGACTTAAAAATACAAAAATGGTCCGATGAATTGGATCGTAATTACGATTCCAATGGAATAAATTATTACCATGAAATATTATTGTTTGAGCCTTTATATATTTACATATATATATATATATATATATATATATATATATATATATATATATTAATATATGTTTTGTTGTACAGTTAAGACATATTCTGTCTTCTCGTTTTCGTTAAGATCTTTTCATACTCTTAGATAAGGTTTTTGATGTAATTACTGAAAGACGAGAGAAAATCGCCGTGTTTATACATATTTATTTTATTACCAAGTACTTTTCACATCATCATGGTATTGTTTATAATAAAATATATATTATAGTATCCATTATTGTCAGAGACAAATTGTTGTGTTATCTGAAACTTAAATTTCTTACAAATGGATTGAGGAATGCTGCGTCAGTGCGTGACCGATGAAACTGTTTAAAGGGAGCTAACTAAGTATGGTTTGGAGAGCTTTTTAAGACATGAGAAGAAAAATGATAAACTATTATTGTAAACCTTGGCATTTCAACATATCTTTTATACACGTGGAGTGGAGTAAGACATGTTTCAATAAGTTAAAGGGTTTTGAAGACAGTAGACGGAAATACCGGGATCAGATTCGTCAGAGCTCTGAAGCAGAGATGCCATCAAAATCCTGCTCTAACAAATTTCATCTGTCAGTAAGGCTTTGTCGCCCACAGCAAAGATAGGCTAATATCATACTTAAGAATGCACAAATGATATATGTCTTTCCCTTACCTGCTTTTCTCAACAATAGACACTGCTAGCAAGTGTAAAACAAAAGCACTATCCAATGCTAACCCTCATTTATCGTTCACAATAGGAGAGTCCACTATATAGTTATGGTAATTTACCCACGCATGCATGGACTATACCAGCTATAAATAGGAGCAGGAACTGCCTTTTTTGGAGAGGGAAGTTTCCAGCAGTCAGCTCTGACATTCTTGCTGTAACATTCTCGTTTGTATATGTTTGCATTACTGTTTCTGTTAATTTTATTTGTTTAACTCAATTCCTCCCTTGTGTCTTTATTTCTGGCCATAGCAAGACCACACACACACACATACACATATTTATATATATGTATGTGTATATATATATATATATATATATATATATATATATTTCTGAGATGAGGCATTATGTACACAATTTGGATTGTTCGGACTATATGTTGCCATATTTATCTATCAATCACAGATTTTCGGCCTTTGTACGCTCCGGCCTTCTTCAGGTGTTTGCAATGTCGAACTGAACCCGTTATTTCGCTCTCTGGGGTAGACTGTTCTAGTTCCACGTGCCATGTCTAATGCATGCCAGTTAAAAATTATCTCGTGTTAATTCCCTCCCCAAGTTCTCCAGTGCCTTAACCAGATATTGAACTCACACTATTTTGATCTAACTAACGCCTTTATCCACTGTGCCCTGTCTCCTCAAACACACACACACACACACACACACACACACATATATATATATATATATATATATATATATATATATATATATATATATATATATATATATATATAAGCAGGATGTGCTCCAAGTTAGCGGGAACGCCAAGACCGACTTTACATTTCCCAACTCCCATCGATAGTGGAAATAATCGATTTTTTCATGCTTCTACGACACTTTTCATGTAGTTTGCGACCATTTTCTACTGGCCAGAGTGAGAGCCTATAGCTGGCTGCCACGAATAGGCAGGAAGATTCTATTGGCCAGCATGAGAGCCAACAGCTGACTGACACGAATGTTAACTAGCATGCTAACATGCAAAAAATAATCGATAGCTGCATTCGTCACAAGTGGGAAAAATTTAAATCTGCATGACACTTTATTCCAATTGGCTCATTCGCTTACTTAAATTCAATGTTGATTCTGATTCCGCAGAACTGGGTTGGATGTGAAAAAGTATTTGTTGTTAACATTCTTTTTTCATTCGGTTTTTCCAGTTACGAGTCCTTTTTTAAAGCTGATCGTTTTGTGTTCATTTTGTCTCGTTCTTTTTTCGTAACAGATTTAATGTTTAGTATAGAGCATAGAAAAATTTCGCAGTGTGAGATAGGCAAAATGTAAGGCATGTAGCAACATCAGCACGGCAAAGGGCACTCCTTTAAAGGCAAGGAAGGGCAAAAATATTTTAAGTCAAGTGATTGCGATTGCTGTATGATATATTGGGTACCTTTATACAAGATTCGTTAAAGACGACTGTAGTCAATTTTTATCTAATTGTGTTACTTGTATTATTGTCTTTACTAAATATCAAATAGTCAATGATATTAGCACGTTCCGAGATTTTCCAGCCTTCTGTTTAGTCAAAGTAACCAGTTTGTAAATTCCTAACGATTCGTGAAGGATATCACAAATAAAAACATCTGCGTAAACAAACCCGATGTAATTTCATCGCTATATAAATTGCCTACAACTCTTACTTGTCATTTTAAATCGAAAAAAAAAATGGAAAAAACTAACATTTTAAATTAGTTTATAAATAATTGTTGCAAAATAAAATCCTTATATTTAACTTGATAAAGTCCACGAAAGAACGTGACGCGTCGGCTCTGATAAGTTTCCTTTTGTCTTTATTCATATATATATATATGTAAGCAAATATATGGATATAGATCCGACAGTATGAAGAAAAACATACAGAAAAAACAAACAAAAATCTTAATATGCAATTATGATGTATTAATGTTAATATAATGTCAACGTCGGACGTTTCGGTCTATTTTACACCATCATCAGGACATTCATAAAACATAATTAACATTAGACTATATTTAATTCAACATGAAAACCGAAAAAAGAAATTACTAAAAAAGTAAAAATTATTAATTACAAAAACAAAATATTTTATGAATTTTAAAGTATTTGTTCCATATGAATATTGACTTTACTAATATTTTGAAAGAACATTCCATAATGTAGTCAAAATGGGGGGGGGATATTTGGATAACCTGGTGTACTAGTGAGCCAGCTAAAATGAGCTGAGTCATTTTATAGTTCACCAATAGAAGGGTTAACCAATCAGAAGGCTCAAAATATTCAATGCGACGTGTATAAAGGCGGCCATGTTTTTTTCCCGAATATGCTCTGCCAGCCTTTGATATCGAAGACTGAAGAATTACGGAACAGCTGCTGGTGTTATTGGCGATATAGTCAGATTCAGTAGAGTGTCTGACTCGTGAGTGTTAATCTTTAACATTGTTTCATTGAACAGATTACGTACTGCGCTGTATTCTATATTCATAGTTTATGGTGAACATGGTCAACAATGCCTGGGAAGCTCCTTCCTAAATATGGCAACAGTATTTCTGATCTAGATCTTATAGGGATAAATTATCGTTGACCACACTGGAGTTTGAACACAGATCACCAGTAAGCAAACACAGGTGATCCCATTTCTAATAAGTAGACCACGTGATCGTAAAGAATTAGGGAATTAGCATGACGTCTAAGTGATCGCGATTATCTATACTAACCTTTATACTATTTCACTATAAGGATTGCTTTTCGGATTACTATTTGGAGGTTACTAATCGATAATAAGTTTACTAATGCGAGTATTAGTCGAAGGAGTTACTACTAGTATCTGCGATTTCAAAGTCTCGATTGCAACAAGAATTACGAACATGATAACGAGCATTCGTTGACATCACAAAAATGACAACGACGAAGACGTCTGACATCACAAAAATATACTTTAAAATGTCCGTCTTTAAAGCCCCAATAAATGTATCATTGGTATATATATATATATATATATATATATATATTTAGGCTCGATAGCTCTCCATGGCCGAATATGTGCAGTCAGTTACGTGATACGCGCTTAGGCGATCATGAATGACGAGGCAGAATTTTTCTCGCAGTAAGTTGACATTTCTTTTTGCGGTAGACCAGTTGCCAAGGCTATAGAATCCAGTCTGTTCTGCTAGCTGTAGGGAGAAGAGGATTCATTCGTAATGCTCGTTGTAGTCGAGATTTTCGTAAGTGAATGCAATTGATCTGACTGGAATTCGAACTCGGCTCTCCGATTCTTCAATCCGAGTCGCTATCTATTACGTCACCATTGAAAGTTAATAGCAATATGAGAAAACGTCCGCGTCTAGATTTAAATTGGGCTCTGGTGATAACTAAACGATGGTACAATATCAGTTGATGTTTATCATCGAAAACGTGAAAGTGGACATCGTGTAAAGTGCAGTTAACATATAAATCCCGGCTGCATAACATTTTTATGAAAATGTTTTCAACAACGGAAAACGGTCGTGATTTTTGACAATAAACAGCTGGAAAAGTACGCCCAAATGACCTTCCGTAATTATGAGATTAGCAAGTCGTCCTTCGAAAAATTTTACGTCTTATAAATAATAATAATAAGAAGAATAATCATAATAATAATAATAAAAATAGGAAACGAAAAAAGCAAAAAACAAATTGGTTCAATAGTCTGAAACCTTCTTGGTTTGGCGAGCTAATTTTATAGAATTGCCTTAAAAAAACTAGAAGTACTGAGAATTGTACGGGAGAAGGTCTTAAAGCTTATATTTATGGCCTTCTCTGGAGATATTTCTGGAATTCGTTTATTTTCTGAAAGATATTTTCTTTTTCATACTTTCTTTTTTCACTTATTTTCTTTTTCGTTCCATTATAGTTTTTTTTAATCATTTTATTATTTTCATTAATTTTTCTTTCTATTTTGAGATGTTTTCCTTCTCTTTTCTTTTTTTCTACATTTCCTTTTCTTTTACTTTCGATCGTTTTGTGATTTTCTATCTAAATCGAAGTATTTTTTTTATTTTCTTCCTTTTTTTCTTCTTTGATTATTCATTTTGATTGTTCTTCTTTCTCTTTCTTTTTCTTTTCATTTTCTGATGATCTTTTCCTTTCTCGTTTCTTTCATTTTTTTTATTTGTTCTTTCTTTTTTTTTGAGAACCTTCCCTCTCCTTTCGTTCCATTTTGAGTTTTTCTTTCTTTTTCTTTCACTTTTGATTTCTTTCTTTCTTTTTTATCTTTTTCTTCTTTTTTGTGATCCTTCCTTCTCTTTTCTTTCAATTTTGAGTTCTTTTTTCTTCCACTTTGATTTTTTTTTCTTTTATCTCTTCTTTCTTGAGTTTTTTGTGATCACTTCTTCTACTTTCCCTTAATTTTGGGTTCTTCGTTTTTTTTTTTTTCTTTTAGTTTTCATTCTTTCCTTTTTTCTATCTTTTCTTTATCTTTCTTTCTTCTTTCTTTCAATTTTGACTTTTTCTTTCGATATTCTTACACTTTGATTCCTTCTATCTCATTATTTTCGTTTTTGAGATCTTTCTTTCAATTACTCTTTTCCGTTTTTCTTTCATTCTTTCTTTCTTCTTTTGTTTAATTTTTTTTTACATTACTTTTTTGATTTTTTTTCTTTCTTTCTCCTTTCTTTTTTGTCATCTTTCTTTCTCTCTTTAACATTACTTCATTTTTCTTTCTTTTTTTTTTCTATCTGTTATGGTCCGGTTCCTTGTACCACGGCGATAGTCCAAGGTAGAACCAATAAAGAAGAACTCGAACACAGGTATGGAATAACACAGATATATTACAAACAGGAATATATACAGAGAAGTAGAAAGTGTTAGTATGAACAATCAGGTTTAGTAGAGAGAACAATGTACTCTCGACCAGTATCACTATTCCAATGTCTTGCAGTCTGAACGCGACTCTGTTTCAGACTGCCTCTGACTCGACTCGCTCTGCCTGACTGACAGACTCCTGACGGACCTCACTACAGACTTCGGACTGAACGATATTTATTTATACAAATTGTATAAAATGTGGCGCAAGGCCTAAAAGGGGGATGGGGAAGGACGGTCTTCTTCCGTCTTAAATCTAAACTTAGCTAGTCCCAGACACGAACCCAAACATACCAACAATATTCCTATCACCAAAACAACACATTCACTCCTACTTTTCATACTGCGTCCACCATAATACCTCAAATTCTCTATGAAATTCTAACTAGTCCCCCTATGTACAGATATTGTTCGTGGGGGGAGGGGCATAAAACAACAATTTTTAAAAAGATCCCCAAATGAATATGTACAATATGTCTTAATATATTTACAAGAAAACAAGACAAAACATTGTGTTAGTAATAAAACCCCCAACAAACCTTAAATGTGGCAGAAACATCAGTTAACCGGACGAAATCAATGCGGGACTATGAAGAAATCAGGAAACCATTGTTACCTCCAAGCATTCACACAGGCTCACACACATTCATACACAACAACAAATAGGAAAAATCACACACACGAAACTAACCTCCGCTTCCTCTTGAGGCGCAGTATTTATTACGTATGGGATAGTCCATTATGTTATTATGGGTAAGGTCCCATAACACTATCTCTTTTCGTTTTTGTGATCCTTTTGTATCTTTGGCTTTCTCTTTCCCTTTACATTTTTGTGTACCTTTTCCTTTCTTTTTTAACTTTCTTTTCATCTTCCATTCTTTCTTTCTTTCTTTCGTTTTCTTTCTTTATAGATATAGCTTTAACATCTAGAGGATCACTGCCACGCAGCTGATTTCTCGTCCGGTCAAGGTGGCTACTTCCTTTCAATACATCAGAAACAAAGCTAATATTTATTCATCTTCTCTTGGCTGACCCTTAATTCTGACCGGTCAAAACAAATGCTTTTCACTCTTAAAGAGGCTCCTTGCTTTGAGACTCAAGTTCCCCTCTTCACTCATTGGAAACATAACGCTGGAAAAATAGACGGTCCCTATATATATATATATATATATATATATATATATATATATATATATATATATATATTATATGCAATAGCCATGCTCTGTATATGAAAAGCAGTGCGGACCAAAGATAGAGTATTGTTACCACGCTGTCATATCGTCTTTTTCTAGCCTTAGTCGAGTTACAAAACATTGAGGCGGGCTTCTAAATGATGAATTATTTTCAAACCTACCACCACCTTCCCTACAGCGGCAAATCGCGCAAGCCTATCGTTATTTCTTTGGAAATTTTACTGATGTGCTACATTATTTTGTGGTGCCAGTTCAGACGTTCACAGATATCGCAATACGATAAATAGATAGAGTCTTTTTTTAATTTTAAGTCAATTTAATCACCAGGGTTTTTCAGGAATCCTGTCTCAATCTCGCATTTGAACTGGCACACATAAAATTTTGATAGTGATTTTGATAATGATAAAAGTAGTGTACTTTGAAAAACTGACCACCCAAAAGCACAAATGGACGGATCGGGGTGGTGGTATACTAGCCAATATCCATATAATGAGCCAGTCAGTCGTCTCAAGAAAGTAGGTACGGTGGAGTAATGGGTAGCGGCTCGGATCGAGGAATCGGAGAGCCGAGTTCAAATTCCGTTCGAATCCATTAAATTCCTTTAATTGTTAATACAATAGGGCCGTCTTTTAGCACTACTCAAACACTCTTCAGACTTAAAGTGGAACCTAGAAGCGAACTATTGCTCAAGGTGCTGAGAAAATACGAACGCTATTCGCAATCCCTCTCATGCACAATCCGAAATCAGTCATTGACCGATTTGGAACTTCCAAGAGAGAAAGAAGTTCGGGGTATAATTCATTGCATTCGGGGGTCTTTTTGCTTACAAGTTTTAAAATTCGATACCCCCCCTAAAAAAAACAAATAAAATAAAATAAAATAAAAAAAACGAACTCTGTGATAAAGGATCCATAAGATATCTTCGGGAAATTCAGCTAAAGGAACCCGCAGAAGTAAATATTTTCCTGTTATATTCCGTGCACATTGTAAATATACATTATGAAATGAACAAAGTTCGACAATTATTTAGAGACATTTTTTTATGTTTAAACGTTCTTTTTATAGATACAAATATTTAAGTAAATGCTCTGTTTTTAATAATTGTAGTTTAAAAAACAGTAAAATCGATCTTTCTAACTGCAACGCTCCTCTATGGCTCAATCGGTAAAAGCACGTCAGGCTATATGACGGTTCCGTATAGGATACAGGTTCGATTCCTGTCAGAGGACGCATAATTTCTATGAAAATTTCTCGGACATTCAGGCCGGTTAATTTTGTTAATACTGTTTATTATAAACAGAGCATTTACTTAAATATTTGTATTTATTTACTGCTGTATTTATGTGAATGGGGGCATACCCGTTATCCTCCATAGGTATGCTGCAACAAAACCTTAACAACAGTTCCTCTTACCGCGTATGACCAGCATGCCGCACATTCAACCTCCCTCGCAGAGAATCGGCGGGAACAAAAGCCACCTAAAGAAATACGATCGCAGAAGTTAAGCAACACGAGCATATTTGATACCTTAATGGGTGACTGATTGCGAATGTTAGGTGCTATAAGCTTGGATATGTTGCAATAGACAACGGTTCGGCATTGAAAAATCGAATAGCCGAGTTCTAATTCCATCCAGGTTTGTTATATTCCCTTACACGTAAATATCTTTAGGGAAGGTGGGAATCCGCCACCTCACCCCCACCTATGGGTTAATTAGTATTAGATTTCATTATTTTCTAAAAAAATAAGTTCTTACAAACTAATAATTCATGGCTTTAAATAACCTGCAAAGCGTTCATAAGCCGTAAAAAGCAAAAAAAAAAAAAATCAGTCAAATGCTGCTTTCAGACTGCTAGGGAAATGCAAGCAAATAGACCAAATATATTTGTGAAAAATCGCGGGGAACACACAATGAATAGGTGTAGCAGCAAAAATCGAAGAATCACCTGTTTGACAACGTGGTAGAAATTAGGCAAATAAAAAGAGATCTGGAGAGAAATCAGTAGAAGGTGACATCTGAATACAGCGACATCACCTGTTCTTATTTGACTACTGGGAATGATATCAAAAGAAGCAAACAATTATGTGGATCTAATTTTCGGCACACCTAAAAGATGTGAATTGCAAAGTGTCATATAGGAAGAAAATGAGTACCTATTGACACTGAGGTTCGACCGTAATACTCTGAACTTATGAATATATGTTTTCCACCAGGTGTATAAATAGCGGTGTCAGACTACTGATTGTAGTGATTATTGAGTGATTGTTGAATGTAACTATCCAGTCGAATTAGTGTGAATTAGTATGCGCCGATGATTTGGGTACTGATTTAGGATTTACTGGACATTAATTCGAGCCGCGCTAAGAAGGTATTCACTGAAATGGTTAATTATCTTTGGTTGACTTTTACTTCTTTGTTCTTGTTAAGTATTTATTTGCGGTTATAATTAAATACTGTTTCATCTTAACATTGAAGTCTTGAGTTATTCTTAAACATTAATGACCGGCGTACGTCACAAAAATGTGTATGCATCATACATTAGAATATACCTTTTTAATATATCCGTTTTTAAAGCTATGAAGAAGTGTTTACTGACTGGAGTGATTATTGAGTGACTATTGAGTGGAACTATCCAGTCGAATTAGTGTGAATCAATGATTTGGGATTTGATTTAAAATTTACCGGACGTTATGCCGAGCCGCGCTACTAAGAAGGTATTTACTGAAATGGTTAATTATCTTTGGTTGACTTTTACTACTTTGTTCTTGTTAAGTATTTATTTGCGGTTGTAATCAAATACTGAATTATGTTAACATTGAAGTCTTGAGTTATACTTAATCATTAATGGCCGATATATGTCACAAAACAAAGAAAACCAAAGTCATGGTTACGCTATTCCATGGCGCTTATATGTTTGCATCAGTGGATGCAAACAATCTTCTTGCATCTTGAAGTCACTGTTTGAGACTTGGGGGCAACTCATACGGCACAAAATAAAGGCAAAACGCACGACTACAACTACTACTACTAATAATAATAATAGTAATAATAATAATATATATTGTATTAGTAATTTCATTTGGCATAATGTTATGCTCGTCTCTTAAGAATCGCGACTGAAACAAATTGCGAATGAAATAGTTCCAAATGAAGATTACTATAATTTTATACCAGGACAAAATAAAAATTTCTGATAGAATCCCACTGATCATCAATTGGCACCGGAACTTTGCAAGAATTTTGAAAATAGTACACAACAGCTATGAGCATACTGCCCAAAAATATCCGCGTTTTAAAGAGCTATATCCCAACTCGCCAACAATTTCTTTCGAAAGAAATAAAAAAAAAATCAGACAAATTTTAACAAATATAAGCGTCCACTATTTACACTATTTACATTGTTCGGACTGTCGTTCTCATCTTTATTGCCATATTCACGACGTTTCGGCTGTTGTACGCTCCGGTTTTCTTCAGCTGACTGAAATTTTAAACTGAAACCTTTATTTCGTCCACTGGGTAACATGGACGCATAGCCTAGTGGATAAAAGCGTTGGGTGGATACAGTAACTTGAGTTATGAGTTCAATATCTGGCTACTGGAGTGGTGAAGAAAAAATTTGAAGAGTTGACAAATGTATATAACTGAGACATTCTGAAGAGGAATGGCACGTGGAACTAGAACAATCTATCCCGGTGGACGAAATAAAGTGTTCAGTTAGAAATTCCAATCAGAGGAAGAAGGCCGGAGTATACAACGACCGAAACATCTTGATTTGGCAATAAAGATGAGGACAACTGACCGAATAATGTAAATAATGTAAATAATTACAATACCTCATCTAACATATAGACAGAAGACTGGAGCGGACAATAGCCGAAAAGCCATGAATTTGGTAATAAAGATGAGGACAACAGTGCGAACAATGGAAATAAAGTAAATAATTACAATACCTCATCTCAGAAATATAGACAGATACTGAAGAAGGGTGGAGCATACAAGGGCCGAAACGTCGTGAATTTGGTAATAAAGATGAGGACAACAGTGCGAACAATGGAAATAAAGTAAATAATTATAATACCTCATCTCAGAAATATAGACAGATACTGAAGAAGGATGGAGCGTACAAGAGCCTAAACGTCGTGAATTTGGTAATAAAGATGAGGACAACAGTCCGAGCAATGGAAATAAAGTAAATAATTACAATACCTCATCTCAGAAATATAGACAGATACTGAAGAAGGATGGAGCGTACAAGAGCCGAAACGTCGTGAATTTGGTAATAAAGATGAGGACAACAGTCCGAGCAATGGAAATAAAGTAAATAATTAAAATACCTCATCTCAGAAATATAGAGAGGTAAACGCCCACACTGAAAACGAGATTGGAGTCTCGGATTGTTGTACTTCCGAAAACACTAAAAGAAGAGGAAAATCCTGTGCGTTGTGCAACAATATGAGTCAAGTTAATTTTATCCCAAATTCAAAGAGAAACATCACGATTTCTACAGAAAGGTGGCAATTGTATTGATTCTTATTTAATATACGCCACCCAATGTACTAAACATGTCTTGATTTATGTGGGTTGAACACAGAAAAGATTCAATGGACACAGGTATGATGTTAGACAAAACAAAGTAACATCAACAAAGCTTGTAGAACATTTTATTACAAATGATTGTAATTTCGACAAACATCTCAAGCTACACATTCTGATAAAAATATTCAAAATCTAACGACCTTTTGACCCTTAAAACGCATGACCTTCATCATCATCATCAAAACTGTTTTGATTTGAGGTCATGAATTAAATTCTCTCATCTTCAGTGACATTGTATACTGATTCGACAATATTTTGTCAACCTTTTCTGTCCCCTGCTAGTCTGCGGATTTCTTGCAGATTTTCCTTGATTGTAAACTTTACCAAAGAAAAAATGGGATCATTCGGCTTTGTTCTTTGAATGCATCGGTTCAGCCTTAGAACTATGGTATTTCTTGGATAGAATTTTTGAGGTCAGAGGAAATAATAATAATAATGATGATGATGCCCAGACAGCGTTATTAGAGACCACAAATAAAAAAATGTCTCCTTATTTATATGGCAGTTGCAGCAGACTGCAATGTAACTTTGAAGATCTTAAAAATGCAAAATACAAGGACCTTAAAATCAAAATCTCAGAAATGTGTCACATGGGAACATCAACAATCCCTGTTGTAGTTGGAGCCCTAGGACTGATTGGAAAAGATTGCAGTAGACTAAAGAGCCCTTGTCTTAGAAGGGCTTTATCTATGAAAAATATGTGTACTTTTTTTTTTAATTGGTCAGTAGAAAATGTCATGAGGCCATTTTCTGACCTTAAGTCTTTGGTTGGGACCCGGAAAAAATGAGTATACAGAAGAAAACCAAAGGAAATAAAACAACAACAATAATAATAATAATAATAATAATAATAATAAAAAAAGACAGCAAAGACGAATGCAACCGACCAGATACAGAAGGATGGCAGATAAACCGCTTCATGGCCAATACTCTGCCCGTACCAAACAAGCTGACGTAGACAAAACCCGTACCCATCAGTGGCTACGTAGTGCAGGGTTGAAAGCGGAAACTGAAGGTTTTATCCTTGCTGCGAGGACCAATGCTTGCTAACTAGGAATTATCAAGCACATATACTAAAATATTGTGTCAGCCCAAAATGCAGATTCTGTGATAAATATCCAGAAACAATTGATCATCTTTATCAAGGTGCACGATAATGGCACCCACTGGGTATAAAACCCGGCATGACAGAGTGGGCCAATATCTGCACTGGAAAATCTGCAACTTCTACGGGAAGAAAACTGAAAGAAACTGGTATGAACACCACCCAGACCCGGTTACGGAGACAGGACCTGTTACAATTCTATGGGATTACACAATACACACTGACAGAACAATCATAGCCAACGGCCCAGACATTGTTATTAAAGACCACAAACAAAAAAGTGCCTCCTTATTGATATGGCAGTCCCTGCTGACTGTACTGTATCTTTGAAGATATTCAAAAAGCTGTCAAAATACAAGGACCTTGAAATAGAAATCTCAAAAATGTGGCACATGGGAACATCAACAATCCCTGTTGTAGTTGGAGCCCCAGGATTGGTTGGAAAAGATTCCAGTAGACTAATTGAAGGGATTCCTGGAAGTCCATGCCTCAAAGAGATACAAAAAATTGTTCTGACAAGTACAGCCCACACTTTACGAAGGGCTTTATCTATGTATTTTTTTTTTTTGTCAGTGGAAAGTGTCATGATGCCATTTCTAACTAACCCGGAAATAAATGTGTAAACGCCAGAAATCAAAGAAAATAAAAAAAAATATTAATCATAATAATAATATTGAAGATAATGTTGACAATGATAATAATAATGATGATGTTAAAATAATAATGAAAATAATAATGATAATAATAATAATGATGATGATAATGATAATAATAACGATAATAATAATAATAATAATGATTATAATAATAATGATAGTAATAATGAAAATAATAATAATAATGATAATAATAATAATAATAATAATAATAAAAAAGAAGGCAAAAAGTACAAGCAATGGACTAAAGCAATCTCTTCACGGTCAATGCCCTGCCAAGTTGTTGATGTCGACAAATCCCGTACGCACCAGTGATTGCATCGTGCGGGATTATAAGCTAAAACCGAATGTTTTATTTTTGCTGCAGCGAAGCAATGCTAGTTAACTAGAAATTACCAAGCGCGCTTAACTGAAACAACTGATAATCTTATATCAGGTGTTACGGTATTACCATCCACGGAATATAAAACTCACCATGGCAGAGTTTGCTAATATCTGCACTGGAAAATATGCAACTTTTACGGGAAGGCAAATGCAAAAAATAAAATAACTGGCATGGACACCACACAGATCTCGTTACAGACATAAAACTCCCAACAGTTCTATGAGACATAGAATACACATACACCCTCGTTCAAATTAATTGAAACGACCACTTTAGTTTCCTTTATTTCCCAATACGGTCAGTTTTAAACCCACTGGAATGACTGGGTATAATCGATTTTTATTTTTTTGTTCTTCAGATTAGGTCATTTGGAGTCGGGTACAGTAATATAAATTTATTTTCGGAGTGTGTGATGAAATTTGTTTGGCCTTGAAAAATATTCCATAATCTGTGATTGCATCAGATTTTTATCGCTCCCAAACACTATTGTCTCGACTGTCGATTAGTTGTCCTACAGCCATTGTCTGCGATGGACTATACTTCAAGAAAGCGTACAAAAATTGTAACGCTGCATGGACACACTGACAAGTCTTAGCAGTGAGCAAATCAAAGTACTATAGACTGGACCGGAAACTCTCCTGATTTAAATCCAGGCGAGAATCTGTTGTCAATCTGCAAGGAACGACTTCGAGGTATGTACTAACATGTGCACTACGTCATGTTTCATTGGAAAAATACGAAAAAAAAAAGTAAATAATAATGGAATTATTCGTTTGGTTTCAATTAATTTGCACAAGGGTGTACACACAGAACAATCAAAGCTAATCCCAGGGCATAGTGATGAAAGACCACTAAAGCAGAAAGTTCTTTAATATTGACATGGAATTTACTGCAACCTGTAACATATATTCAATTTTGTAGGTTATTACTTTTATTACCTGATAATCCTCCTATCGATGAAAATATATGTTGGTATACGTATATTGTATTGTTTGTGTCTACTCAAATGTGTATATTTTTATTGATAGATGTATATATATGTATATGAATTTTTATAAAATATATATGTATATATATATATATATATGTGTGTGTGTGTGTGTGTGTATTTTTGCATTTGTGTTGTACTTGTGTATGTATGTATAGGTTTCTGTGTGTATGTCTGTGTGGTTGTATATATATATATGTATAGTTGAATGCGTGTATATTTATGTGTTTGTATGTATATATGAATATATCTGTACTTGTAGTTATATGTTTATATATATATATATATATATATATATATATATATATATATATATATATATGAAGAAATATAGTCTTAAGATGTGCTATATTTATGGGATAAAGTGCTCAATATCAGAGATAGAGCGTGTGTAAATATAAAAGTGAACATAGAAGTCAACACTTTGAGGCGACAGTCTGTTTCATATAAGATGCAATCGTCAGGCCTGACGATTGCATCTAGCATGAAACAGACTGTCGCCTGTAAGTGTTCACTCCTATTTTCACTTTTATATATATATATATATATATATGTTTGTATTGATACCTGTTATATATATCTATGCGCTTGTATATGTATGAATGTGTAAACTTAGGTACGTATCTGCATATGTGTATGCCTGTATATGCCTATTTATATGTATATTTGTGTATTTGTATATATGTATATATATATATGTATATATATATATATATATATATATATATATATATATATATATATATATATATATATACATATGTGGGGTGTATATATATGTGTATTTCTTAGTGTCTTGGAATATATCATGAATACTAACTATAATCTACTTTTGTTTAATAATGGTTTTATAATTCCTTGTAGATTCAATAATCAACAATTGTGTCTCGTTACATTGTAATCTTGTGTGGACTTTACAGTCCTTTATTGTCACTAAGATAATTTTGTTAGAAGTTGTGTAGTTTTATATATGTTTATGAGTATATATGTGTGTATGTATGAATATATATAAATATATATATATATATATATATATATCTGTGCGTGTGTATATGTATATATATATATATATATATATATTTGTCTTTATATATGTGTATGTATGTGTTTATATATATGTATACGTTTGTATATATATATATATATATATATATATATATATATATATATATATATATATATATATATATATATATATATATATGTGTTTTATATATGTGTGTATGTATGTGTGTATATATTTAGTTTATTTACTTTTTTATGGTGCTGGGTAAGTTGATATATTTATATTTATTTCTATATGTGTATATATGTATATGTCTACGTGTGTATGTATGTGTGTATGTATGTATATGTGTATATATAGGTATATATATATATATATATATATATATATATATAGGTATATGTGTATGTATATGTATGTGCGTAAGTATGCTTTTGTATGTTTTTATATGAAGAATGTGTGTACACGTATGTTTGTGAGTATTTTTTTATTTTCTTCCCACATTGTTATATATTTGTATTTCTGTATGTGTACTAACACGTATATAAGTATAACTGATATAGTCATATATATTTATATATATTTCTATGTTTAAGACTTTTCTCTTTTTATATATTAGTGTTATTTTTATGCGTATATATCTATTTTTCGATCCATTTCTGTATATTTTAATGTCCTTTTTCCTTATGTTGTTCATTGACGGATATTTGTTTTTTCTATTCTACCCGCATTAAACTTAATCTATTCAAACATTATATCTATATATCTTTGCCCGCATAAATTATATTTTAATAGTATGTTTGAATTCGTTTACTAACACTTTCAATTTTAAATATTTCTTAGTGGGTATATGTCCGTGTTTTTATCAACGTATGTGTGTATAATCGCTTATATGTGCCTTTCATTGTAAATATATGCTATTTTTGTTTTTTGTTTTTTTTTAAGGGCTGTGGGCATATTTCCTGTCTCATCACCTTTTTGTGTGTTTATATATCTAAATATGTCTACGTGTTTGTGTATTATAATCTGATTGTATATGTATTGTCTTTTGCAACATCTCCCCTGTCAATATCTTCACTTCAAATATAATGGAGCTCAGGGCAACATTAGATTTTAACGTTTATTCCAGCTTAATATTTGGCCTTTCAATAAAAAAAATGAATAAATAAATAAAAAGACATATGTATTTTTACTCAGTTTCTCCTTTAAATATTTTTAAAAAATTAATATAGATTAAATTTAAAATTTAAAATTTTTAATTTTTAATTTTATAGCATAATTGAATATTAATTAGTTTGAATGAATTCTATTTTAGTCTAACCCTAGCATTAAAACATTAAATAATTATTATAGCCAAAGTTTGTTGTCAAGTTTGAATTCTCATATTCTTTTGATTGGTCACTCCAGATTATGCAACAAAGTTTCCTTTAATGAAGGGTGTTTGGTTCATTTGAACGTTTCAAAACCCTTTATTTTACATTCAGCACAATCACTTGATAAGACACCAGGAGTGTTGAAACGAAATGGCTATTTTTGAAGTGATTTTATAACATATCGATGCTATAGTTTTCGAATAAAGAATGATATTTGCTCTACTCTGTTATTGAGCAACCTTTTAAGAATAGTATTTTATGGTTATTGGAATTTATTTTATATATATATATATATATATATATATATATATATATATATATATATATATATATATATATATGAGTTATTGAATTTATTTTACATATATATATATATATATATATATAAAAATAAATTCCAATAACCATAAAATACTATTCTATTATGAACTATAGTATTATGAACGTTTGAAAACCTTGGGAAAGGTGTGAATCCTCTTCTTCTCCCTCCAGCTATGAGTTCTATAGCCTTGGATGGCAACTGGTCTAGGAGAAGGACAACTCTGAATTCTAAGCCTGCGGAGGGTCGTTTGGGGAGCTTGTGGCACTTAGTCCACCAGGTCTCTGTATTCGGTCCTTCAAAAAGTGTGGCTGGTCCTGCACGAAACCTTCACCACTATAATCAAGTCACATGTGCTGTTGTCGGGCTGTCGGTTTCCTGGGAACTGATCTGCTTGAACCACATACGTCGAATTCGACGGGAGAGTCGACTATATATATATATTGAAAATGACATTATTAATTTGAAGAATTTCTTTTCCGAAGTGGAACGCGTCCCGTAGAAGTTGTTTCCTCCAGCCTGTCATTCAACTGCCCAGTTATATTTATTTAAACTATAGTTACAGTCTGAATTTCGATGGTATCTCTTCTCACATAGCCAGACGTTGATATCCGAAGCCAGGTAAAAGGCAAATAAACGTCTGCTACGATTACAGAACAGACACTCTCTTCCTTACTTGGAATATCAAGTCTACACAACTATTTCTTCATCAATTGCATTTTTTCTCCATTTGAACTTATGTTGAATTTACTAAATATCAACAGAGTCGATCTATCATCAATCTGGCGCCATTTTAGCTTCTGACGTCGGGTTCAAAGCAAAAAAATGAAATGTTAGAAACGAAACGTGTATAAACCAAAAATATGCACCCCCTCATAAAATAAAACGGGGAGAGGTTATGAATTATTTATACTTGATTTATTGTCAAAGACAACTTTTACGGGCAGATGAGAATACAGACGGTATTTATTGGCTGTTTTTAATGTCTGATTCTCCTTTTGTGTCTACTTATTTTATAGTTCAATGTTTTATTTCGAACAATTGTAGAAAACGGCTCTAAGGAAATATTTCAATGTGTTGGGAAAGAAAGACGTTGGAAATCAATTAAATATGAACGAAAAGAACAGCCGAAAGAAAATAAAGAAAGCGAGCGCGCTAAGAAAGTTTGAAATAAATATGGCTCATAGGACGATAGAAACAATTCACGGAAAAATGTAGCTGATAAGAAAGAAAGAAAGAAAGAAAGAAAGAAAGAAAGAAAGAAAGAAAGAAAGTGTGAAAGAACGCAAGATGATTAAAAACATGTACAGAATCGAAAGTATGTGGAAATAAAGGAGGGAAAGGGAGAGGTAAAGAAAGAAGGAAAGAAACAAAAAAAAAGAATGAAACAAAGAAAGAAACAAAGAAGAATAAAGTGCGAAAGAACGCAAGATGATTAAAAACATGTAGAGAATCAAAAGTATATGGAAATAAAGGAGGGAAGGGAGAAGTAAAGAAAGAAAGAAAAAAGAAAAAAAAGAAGAAAGAAAGAAAGAAGAATAAAGTGTGAAAGAACGCAAGATGATTAAAAACATGAAGAGAATCGAAAGAATGTGGAAATAAACAAGGGAAGGGAGCCGGTAGTCGAGAAAGAAAGAAAGAAAGAAAGAAAGAAAGAAAGAAAAAAAGAAAAAAAGGAAGGAAGGAAGAAGGACATCCCAAATGAAATTGTCTTTACTATTTGAAAGAAAGAAAAAAGAAAATAAAGAAATAATGAAGAAATAAAAGTAAGAAAAAAAAATGAAAGAATGTTAGAAGGAAAGAAAAACATACGAAATGAAATGAAATTAAACAGTTGAAAGATAGATGAAAATAATGAATGAAAAAAACAAAAAAAAAACAATGAAATTATCTTGACTAATAGAAAGAAAAAAAGAATGAATGAATAAATGAAAGAAAGAATGAAGGAAAGAAATGAAGGAGGGACAACAAAGAACTGGAAGAATGAAAGAAAGAAATAATGAATGAATATTAAAAAAGGAAAATTCAAATGGAATGATCTTGCCAAATTGAAATGAAGAAGTATCAAGTAAATGAAAGAAAGAATAACACCACAAACCAAATTACTTTGATTAATTGAAAGAAAGAATGAAAGAAAGAAAGAAAGAAAATGAATTAATCCATGAAAAAAAAGGAAGAAGAAAAAAATGAAGGAATGAAAGAAATAAAGTATATAGAAAGAAAGATAAACACTCAAAATGATATTATTTTGACAACTTGAAAGATAAAAGTACGGAATGAAAGAAAGAAAGAAAGAAAAAATGAATGAAAAAAAGAATGAATGAAAGTCAGAAAGAAAGACATCCCGAACGAAATGATCTTGATTAATTGAAAGAAATAAAGCAAGAATGAAGGAATGAAAGAAAGAAAGAAAGAAAGAAAGAATGAAAGAATGAAAGAAAGAAGTAGGGAAGGACTGATGAATAAAATGAAGGAAGAAAGGAAGGAAGGAAGACAATAATGGGGAAGGAAATTTAGTGAGGATGGAAACAGAAAATGTTTTAAAGATGGATTCAAGAATAAATGTTATAAGAAGAAGAATAGATAGAAAAGGAAGAAAAACGTAAGAAAGCTACATGAAAGAAAGAAAGAAAGAAAGAAAGAAAGAAAGAAAGAAAGAAGTAGAGAGGGAAGGAAGAAGAAAAAAGAGAGAATAAAGGGGAGACAGAAAAATTATGGAGGATGGAAAGAGAAAATGTTTTAAGCAAGATACAATACTAAACCAGAGAAGAAAAGAAAGAAAAAAAGAAAGGATGAAAAACGTACGAAAACGAAAAGAAAGAAAGAAAGAAAGAAGCTAATAAAGAAAGAAAAAAAGAAAGATAGAAAGAAAGGATGAAAAACGTAAGAAAACAAAAAGAAAGAAAGGAAGAAAGAAAGGGAATAAAGAAAGAAAGAAAGAAAGCAATGATGAAAAACGTAAGAAACCTAAAAGAAAGAAAGAAAGAAAGAAAGAAAGAAAGAAAGAAAGAAAGAAAGGAAGGTAATAAAGAAAGAAAAAAGAAAGATAGAAAGAAAGGATGAAAAACGTAAGAAAACAAAAAGAAAGAAAGAAAGAAAGAAAAAAAGAAAGAAAGAAAGAAGGTAATAAAGAAAGAAAAAAGAAAGATAGAAAGAAAAGGATGAAAAACGTAAGAAAACAAAAAGAAAGAAAGAAAAGAAAAGAAAGAAAAGAAATGGAAAGGAATGTTGGGAGAGAGAAAAAATTGGGGATGAAAACTACCACGAAGAAAGAAAAGAAAAGCAGGACGAATAGAAGGAACGAACGGAGGAAGAAGAAGGGATGAGGGGGGAGAAAAAAAACATGGTGTTGATGAAAAGAGAAAAAATGCTTTAAAACATGACCCAAGAAAAAAAAAAAAGAGAAGAAGAAAAAACGAAAAGATGAAAAAACTTTAGAAAAAATACAAGAAAGAAAGAAAGAAAGAAAAAAAAAGAAAGAAAGAAAGCAGGACGAATAGAAGGAACGAACGGAGGAAGAAGAAGGGATGAGGGGGGTGGAGAGAAAAAAAACATGGTGTTGATGAAAAGAGAAAAATGCTTTAAACATGACCCAAGAAAAAAAAAGAGAGAAGAAGAAAAACGAAAAGATGAAAAACTTTAGAAAAATACAAGAAAGAAAGAAAGAAAGAAAGAAAGCAGGACGAATAGAAGGAACGAACGGAGGAAGAAGAAGGGATGAGGGGGGTGGAGAAAAAAACATGGTGTTGATGAAAAGAGAAAAATGCTTTAAACATGACCCAAGAAAAAAAAAGAGAGAAGAAGAAAAACGAAAAGATGAAAAACTTTAGAAAAATACAAGAAAGAAAGAAAGAAAGAAAGAAAGAAAGAAAGAAAGCAGGACGAATAGAAGGAACGAACGGAGGAAGAAGAAGGGATGAGGGGGGTGGAGAGAAAAAAAACATGGTGTTGATGAAAAGAGAAAAATGCTTTAAAACATGACCCAAGAAAAAAAAAAAAAGAGAGAAGAAGAAAACGAAAAGATGAAAAACTTAGAAAATACAAGAAAGAAAAGAAAGAAAGAAAGAAAAGAAAAAGAAAGAAAGCAGGACGAATAGAAGGAACGAACGGAGGAAGAAGAAGGGATGAGGGGGGTGGAGAGAAAAAAAACATGGTGTTGATGAAAACAGAAGTATATAAAAAGAAAGAGAAACACTCGAAGTGATATTATCTTGACAACCTGAAAGATAAAAGTACGGAATGAAAGAGAGAAAGAAAAACGAATGAAAGAAAGAACAAAATGATATTGACTAATTGAAAGAAAAAAAGAAAGAAAAAAAAAGAAAATGGACGAAAGACAGAAAAGGCTTCACAAAGGGAATTCTGTTGTTTAACAACAGAATGACAGAATGAATATGACTGATCGAAAAGAAAAAAAAAAAACAAGAAATAAAGAAATAAAGACAACCCCTCCCCAAACAAAATTATTATGTCCCTAATAAATTTGGCTGATCGGGTAGAAATCAATGAATAAGTAATAAAGAAAGAAAGTTAGAGATTAAAATGTCGGAAAGACAATTATCTTGTCTAATTGGAAGACACAATCACGTGTAAATATGGATGACGAAATAGAAAGAATGAATGTTACACAGAAAGAAGAATATAATAATGTCCCAAACGAATTTATCTTTTCAATTGAAAGAAAGAAAGAAAAAGAAAAAAAAAATGAATATTTAAATTATTATACACATCGAGCAGAAAGAATTAAAGAAATATATAAAGAAGGGAAGAATTTAATAATTTTCAAGTTAATACAGCTGATCGAACAATAAGAAAGAAGGAAAGAAAGAAAGAAAGCAGAAATAAAGAACGATGGAAGGGATGGAAGGAAGACAAAAAGGGAGAAAGAAAGAAATGAAAAAAATAAAGAAAGAAAGGAAGACAGAAAGAAAGGAAGAAAAAAGAAAGAAAGAAAGAAAGAAAGAAAGGAAGACAGAAAGAAAGGAAGAAAAAATAAAGAAAGAAAGAAAGGAAGACAGAAAGAAAGGAAGAAAAAAGAAAGAAAGAAAAAAGAAAGAAAGAAAGACAGAAAGAAAGGAAGAAAAAAGAAAGAAAGAATAAAAGAAAGGAAACAGAAAGAAAGAAAGTAAGAAAGAAATAAAAAAGAAAGAAAGACGGAAAGAAAAGAAGAAAAAAAAGAAAGAAAGAAAGAAAGAAAGAAAGAAAGGAAAAAATAAATAAAGAAATAAAGAAAAACGGAAATAAATAAATAAATAAAGAAAGAAAGAAAGAAAGAAAAGAAAAGAAAAGAAAAGAAAGCAGGAAGAAATACACCCCAAACGAAGTTGTCTTGACCAATTGAAAAGAAATAAAAAAAGAATAAATGGAAGAAAGAATGAATGAATGGATGAAAGAAAGAAAGACATGACAAACGAGATTGACTTGAGTAATTGAGAGAAAGAAGGAAAGAAAGAAAGAATGAAGAAATTAAAGAAAGAAGGAAAGAAAAAGAATAAAGAAATAAAAGAAAGAAGGAAAGAAAGAAGAAAAAATAAAGGAAAAGGAAAGAAAGAATGAAGAAATTAAAGAAAGAAGGAAAGAAAGAAAGAATGAAGAAATAAAAGAAAGAAGGAAAGAAAGAAAGAAAGAAAAAATTAAAGAAAGAAGGAAAGAAAGAATGAAGAAATTAAAGAAAGAAGGAAAGAAATAAAGAATGAAGAAATGAAAGAAAGAAGGAAAGAAAAAAAAAGAAAAATTAAAAAGAAAGAAAGAAAGAAAAGAAAAATTAAAGAAAATTAAAGAAAGAAGGAAAGAAAGAAAGAATGAAGAAATTAAAGAAAGAAGGAAAGAAAGAATGAAGAAATTAAATAAAGAAGGAAAGAAAGAAAGAATGAAGAAATAAAAGAAAGAAGGAAAGAAAGAAAGAATGAAGAAATAAAAGAAAGAAGGAAAGAAAGAAAGAAAGAAAGAAAAAATTAAAGAAAGAAGGAAAGAAAGAAAGAAAGAAAAAATTAAAGAAAGAAGGAAAGAAAGAAATGAAAAGAAAAAGAAAAGAAAGAAGAAAAGAAAGAAAGAAAGAAGAAATAAAAGAAAGAAGGAAAGAAAAGAGAAAGAAAGAAAAACTGAAACAAAAGAAAGAAGGAAAGAAAAGAGAAAGAAAGAAAAACTGAAATAAAAGAAAGAAGGAAAGAAAGAAAAAAGAAATTAAAGAAAGAAAGAAAGAAAAGAAAAAAGAAATAAAGAATGAAAGAAGAAAAATAAAAAGAAAGAAGGAAAAAAGAAAGAAAAGAAAGAAGAAAGAAAAAAATGAAAAAAAGAAAGAAGGAAAGAAAGAAAAAGAATGAAGAAATTAAAGAAAAGAAGGAAAGAAAAGAAAGAAATGAAAGAAAGAAAAGAAGGAAAAGAAAGAAAGAAAAAAAAAGGAAAGAAAGAAGGAAAGAAAAGAAAAAAAAAAATTAAAGAAATTAAAGAAAGAAGAAAAAATAATAAAGAAAAGAAAGAAAGAATGAAAAATTAAAGAAAGAAGGAAAGAAAAGAAAGAAAGAAAGAAGGAAAGAAAAAAAAATGAAGAAATTAAAAGAAGGAAAGAAAGAAGAAATTAAAGAAAGAAAAAAAAAAAAAAAGAAGGAAAGAAAGAAAGAAAGAAATGAAAGAAATTAAAGAAAGAAGGAAAAAGGAAAGAAAGAAAGAAAGAGAAAAAAGAAAGAAAGAAAAGAAAAAGAAAGAAAAAAAAAGAATGAAAAATAATGAAAGAAGAAAAGAAAATGAAGAAATTAAAGAAAGAAAAAGAAAGAAAATGAAGAAATTAAAGAAAGAAGGAAAGAAAGAAAAATGAAGAAATTAAAGAAAGAAGGAAAGAAAGAAAGAATGAAGAAATTAAAGAAAGAAGTAAAGAAAGAAAAATGAAGAAATTAAAGAAAGAAGTAAAGAAAGAAGGAAAAGAAAAAAAAAGAATGAAAATGAAAAATTAAAGAAAAGAAGGAAAGAAAAAAGAATAAAAAATTAAAGAAAGAAGGAAAAGAAAGAATGAAAATGAAGAAATTAAAAGAAAGAAGGAAAGAAAGAAAAAAGAAAGAAAAACTGAAATAAAAGAAAGAAGGAAAGAAAGAAAAAAGAAAGAAGAAATAAAAGAAAGAAGGAAAGAAAGAAAGAATGAAAAATTAAAAAAAAGAAGGAAAAGAAAGAAAAATAAAATAAGAAAGAAAAAAAAGAAAGAAGGAAAGAAAAAGAAAAAGAAAGAAGAAAGAAAAGAAATTAAAGAAAGAAGGAAAGAAAGAAAGAATGAAGAAATTAAAGAAAGAAGGAAAGAAAGAAAAATGAAGAAATTAAAAGAAAGAAAAAGAAAATGAAGAAAAAGGAAAGAAAAAAAGAAAAATTAAAGAAAGAAAAAGAAAAGAAAGAATGAAGAAAAGAAAGAAAAAAAAAGAAAAAGAAAAAAATGAAGAAATTAAAAGAAAAGAAAGAAAAAAGAAAAAAATTAAAGAAAGAAGGAAAGAAAGAAAAGAATGAAAGAAATTAAAGAAGAAAAAAGAATGAAGAAATTAAAGAAAGAAAAAGAAAGAATGAAAAAATTAAAGAAAGAAGGAAAGAAAGAAAAAAAAGAAAGAAAAAAAAGAAAGAATGAAGAAATTAAAGAAAGAAAGAAAAAATGAAAAAAGAAAAGAAAAAGAAGAAAGAAATTAAAGAAAGAAGGAAAAAAAGAATGAAGAAATTAAAGAAATAAAATGAAAGAAAATTAAAGAAAGAAAAAAAAGAAAAAAAAGAAAGAAAAAATTAAAGAAAGAAAAATGAAGGAAATTAAAGAAAAAGGAAGGAAAGAAAAGAAAGAAAGGAATGAAAAAAAATAAAGAAAGAAAAAAAGAAAAGAAAAAAATAAAAAAAAAAGAAAAAACAAAGAAAAAGAAGGAAAAAAGAAAGAAAATGAAGAAAAAGAAAGAAAGAAAAGAAAAAAATAAAGAAAAATGAAAGAAAGAATGAAAATGAAAAATTGAAAAAGAAGAAAGAAAGAAAAAAGAAAAAGAAAAAGGAAAGAAAAGAAAGAAGAAAAAAAAAAAAAAGAAAGAAAAAAGAAGGAAAGAAAAAATAAAAAAATGAAATTGAAAAAAATTAAAAAAAAAAGAAGAAAAGAAAGAAAAATGAAGAAATTAAAAAAAAGAAAATGAAAAAAAAAAAATGAAAAAAGAAAAAAAGAAAAATGAAGAAATTAAAGAAAAAGAAAGAAAAGAAAATGAAGAAATTAAAGAAAGAAGGAAAGAAAGAAAAAAATGAAAAAATTAAAAAGAAAGAAAAAGAAAGAAAAAAATTAAAAAAAAGGAAGAAAGAAAAATAATTAAAGAAAGAAGAATGAAGAAAAGAATGAAAAAAATTAAAAAAGGAAAAATGAAAAATTAAAAAAGAATGAAAGAAAAATTAAAGAAAAGAATGAAGAAAAAAAAATGAAAAATTAAAAAAAAGAAAAAAGAAAAGAAGAAAGAAAAAATGAAAAAATAAAAGAAAAGAAAGAAAGAAAATGAAGAAATTAAAGAAAAGAAGGAAGAAAGAAAAAATGAAGAAATTAAAGAAAGAAGCAAAGAAAGAATGTAAATGAAAAAGAAAAAATGAATAAGAAAATTAAAAGAAAAAAGAAAAAAAGAAAGAAAGAAAGAAAAATGAAGAAATAAAGAAAGAAGAAAAGAAAGAAAGAAATTAAAGAAAGAAGAAAAGAAGAAATTAAAGAAGGAGAAAAAAAAAATGAAGAAAAAAAGAAAGAAGAAAGAAAAAGAAGAAAAAAGAAAAAGAAAGAAAAAAATGAAAAATTAAAGAAAAAGAAAGAAAGAAAAATGAAGAAATTAAAGAAAGAAGTAAAGAAAGAAAAATGAAGAAATTAAAGAAAGAAGGAAAGAAAGAAAAAAATGAAGAAATTAAAAAAAAGAAGAAATTAAAGAAAGAAAAAAAAAGAAAAATTAAAGAAAGAAGGAAAAAAAGAAAAATGAAGAAAAAGAAAGAAAGAAAAATTAAAGAAAGAAAAGAAAGAAAGAAAATTAAAGAAATTAAAGAAAAGAAAGAAAGAAAGAAGGAAAAGAAAAAAAGAAGGAAAGAAAGAAAGAAAGAAAAAAAGAAAAAGAAAATTAAAAGAAAAATGAAAAAGAAAAAATGAAGATAAATGAAGAAATTAAAGAAAAGAAGGAAAAAAGAAAGAAAGAAAAAGAAAAAGAAAGAATTAAAGAAAGAAAAAAAATTAAAGAAAAGAAAGAAAAATGAAAATAAAAAGAAAGAAAGAAAAAAAATGAAAAATTAAAAAGAAAAAGAAAAATGAAGATAAAGAAAGAAAGAAAAAAAGAAAGAAAAATTAAAGAAAGAAAAATGAAAAATTAAAGAAAAAAAAATGAAGAAATAAAAGAAAGAAAGAAAAGAAAGAAAGAATGAAAAATTAAAGAAAAAGAAAGAAAGAAAAAGAAATTAAAGAAAAGAAAGAAAGAAAAATGAAGAATTGAAGAAAAATAAAAAGAAAAGAAAGAAAAGAAAAAAAAGAAAAAGAAAATTAAAAAGAAAAAAGAAATTAAAGAAAAAATGAAGAAATTGAAAGAAAGAAGAAAGAAAGAAAAATGAAGAAATTAAAGAAAAAAAATGAAAAAAAAAAGAAAGAAAAAAAAGAAGAAAAAAGAAAGAAAAAAAGGAATGAAAAAGAAAATAATGAAAATGAAAAATTAAAGAAAGAAATTAAAAAAAATGAATAAATAAAGAAAGAAAAAAGAAAAAAGAAATTAAAGAAAGAAGGAAAAAAAAAAATGGAAATTAAAGAAAAAGAAAAAGAAAGAAAAGAAAGAAAGAATGAAGAAATTAAAGAAAGAAGGAAAGAAAGAAAAAATGAAGAAAATTAAAGAAAAGAAGGAAAGAAAGAAAGAATGAAAAAAGAAATTAAAAGAAAAGAAAGAAAAAGAAAAAAATGAAGAAATGAAAGAAATTAAAGAAAGAAAAGAAAGAAAAAAAGAAAAAATTAGAAAAGAAAGAAAAAGAAAGAAAGAAAAAGAAAGAAAAGAAGAAAGAAGGAAAGAAAGAAAGAAATGAAGAAATTAAAGAAAGAAAAAATGAAAGAAAAAGAAGAAAGAAAAAGAAAGAAGGTAAAAAAGAAAGAAAAAGAAGAAAGGAAAAAGAAAAATTAAAGAAAAAAATTTTGAAAGAAAAAGAAAGAAAAAAAATTAAGAAAAGAAATAAAAAAAAAAAGGAAAGAATGAAGAAGAAAAGAAAGAAGGAAATTCAGATGAAAGAAAAATCAAATAAAGAAATTGAAGAAAGAAAAGAAAAAAAGAAAAAAAAGAAGAAAATTAAAGAAAGAAGAAAAAAAGAAAAATGAAGAAAAAAAGAAAGAAAGAAATTAAAAGAAAGAAAAGAAAGAAAGAAAAGAAAGAAAAATTAAAGAAAGAAGGAAAGAAAGAAAGAAAAGAAATTAAAAAAAAAGAAAGAAAGAAAGAATGAAGAAATTAAAGAAAGGAAAAAGAAAAATGAAAAAGGGAAAGAAAGAAAAAGAAAGAAAAATGAAGAAATTAAAGAAAGAAGTAAAGAAAGAAAGAATGAAGAAATTAAAGAAAGAAGGAAAGAAAGAAAAATGAAGAAATTAAAGAAAGAAGGAAAGAAAGAAAGAATGAAGAAATTAAAGAAAGAAGGAAAGAAAGAAAAATTGAAGAAATTAAAGAAAGAAGTAAAGAAAGAAAGAAATGAAGAAATTAAAGAAAGAAGGAAAGAAAGAAAAAATGAAGAAATTAAAGAAAGAAGTAAAGAAAAAAAATGAAGAAATTAAAGAAAGAAAGAAAAAAAAGAAAGAATTAAGAAAAAGAAATGAAAAAAGAAAGAAAAGAAATTAAAGAAAAGAAAGAAAGAAAAAAAATGAAGAAATTAAAGAAAAGAAAGAAAAGAAAATGAAGAAATTAAAAAAAGAAAGAAAGAAAATGAAAAAATTGAAAAAAAAGAAAGAAAAGAAAATGAAGAAATTAAAAGAAAAGAAGGAAAGAAAAATGAAGAAAGAAAGAAAAAGAAAAAAAAAGAAGAAAAAAAGAAAAGAAAAAAGAAAAAAAATGAAGAAATTAAAGAAAAAAGAAAAAAGAATGAAGAAATTAAAAGAAATCCCTCTCAAAGAAAAAAGAAAAGAAAATGAAGAAATTAAAGAAAGAAGGAAAGAAAGAAAAAATGATGAAAAGAAAGAAGGAAAAAAGAAAAAAGAAGAAAAATTAAAAAAGAAAAAAGAAAGAAATGAAGAAATTAAAAGAAAAAAAATGAAAGAAAGAAAGAAAAGAAAGAAAAATGAAATTAAAGAAAGAAGGAAAAAAAAGAAAAATGAAGAAATTAAAGAAAAAGAAAAGAAAAGAAAAGCATTTAAATTAAAGAAAAAGGAAAGAAAGAAAAGAAAAGAAATTAAAGAAAGAAGAAAAAAAAAAAAAGATGAAGAAA
>CAHIKZ030000281.1:325000-350000 GCA_903632075.3 Acanthosepion pharaonis | reverse complement strand
TCAATGCTCTTTAGACTGTCATAGCTGAAACTTCTCTCTCACGTGCGAATCGTCATATGGATTGAGTTTGATATTTTCTAATTGATCTCTTTAGGTCTAAGATGATGATCCATCTTGCTGTAGTGAAGATGTCATCCAGTTTTCCTCTTTACTGTTCAATTTCTTTAAAACATATTCACCGTTCTCTTGATGGTTCTTGAATGGACATTGAAGATGAAAGCCAGTGTATGAATGTTGGTACCATTACTAAAGGCTTGAATGATCTTTTTCCTCTCACAATTGATCATTTGTGTAAGACGGTGAGGCCAACGCAAAACGATTTTAAGCTGCTCAAAAGGTTTTTCAGTGATTCCTATGAACAATGGCGTCATGCTATCTAAACGACTTATCTGAAAAGCGGGAAAAAATCTCTATTAATTTAGTATTTTTTTTTTTAGATATTAAACATTTTGTGGGATGGATAAACAAAAGAAAGAAAGAAGGAATGAATGCATGAAAGAAAGAAAGAAAGAAAGAAAGAAAGAAAGAAAGAAGGGATGAAAGAAAACAAAAAGAAAGATAGATAGAAAGAAAGAAAGGATGAATGCATGAAAGAAAAAAAGAAAGGAGGGTGAATGCATGAAAGACAGAAAGAAAGAAATCCCTAATATATCTGGTGGGCAAACTAAAACAAGGAAAAGGATCAAAAGAAATAAAAAAAACAAAGAGAAAAATGTCGAAACAGAGAAATACCTTGACAATGATGAATATATATATATATATACACAAACACACACACACACACACACACACATATATATATATATATATATATATATATATATATATAATTATTTATTTAAAAATATGATTATTTAAAAATATGATTTAAATAAATAATTATATTTATGCTCTACTTTTGTATCGAGCACTATTTTTTAAAAATAATAACAAAAATACTAAGGAACTTTGGACTATTTACCTAACCAGTTCCTTCCTATTTTCTATATATTTTCACATATATATATATATATATATATATATAAGTAAATGTTACGAAATGCGGAATTTTACTTCATCTGTTCTTTCGAAATTATTTGTGTGTGTATATATATATATATATATATATATATATATATATATATATATTATTATTTATAAAAAAATTATAAATAAGTATATATATATATATATATATATATGAAGAAAAAATATATGGAAAACAAACAAAATCATTATATGCAATTATGCTGTTTTAATTGTTAATATAATGTCAACGTCGGACGTTTCGGTCTAATAAAGCATCTTCAGGACATATTCATAAAATATAATTAACATTATCAATTCAACATGACAAAGACGATGTACATAAGAACAAGACTTATCCAAACAAATAACTGAAAGTTTTATAAGATCATCTCTCCATTTAAAACATGGTCACGTCGTCGTCACGTGGGCGACGCTGTGAAAATGTATTCCTAAAATTTGAGTATTTTGAATGAAAAATGAAAAGAATTCTATTTTGATCTAAAACTTATATGTACGCTTGTCGAGCATTAATCTTGCTAGAAAAGGGGAAATATTAAAGAAGCCAGGTCTAGTGTTCACCGTGCGTGAGATGGATATTATGCCTGCTTCATAAATCCGCCTAAGATTTTTATTATGAAAATATTTTAAAATCTTCACGGAATCAATATATATATATATATAGAAAAAGTTGCCAATTAAAAAAATAATAATGTTCGTAGATGTTGTTTAAAAAATAAAAAAAATAAAATAAGAAATATTTTTTTTTAACTATATCTAAAAAATGTTTAACTATTGAAATATTTATAAAGATTTAAATAGTTAAACATTTTTCAGATATAGTTAATTTTTTTTTATTTCTTATTTTATTTTTTTTATTTTTTAAACAACATCTAAGATATTATTACATTTAGATTTACGTTAGGAATATTCGTTCCATATCACATGACGTCCGCATCTCGCGACGGACGCTACTTGTAAACAAACAGTTATTTCTGAAGAAAGATTGAGGCCAATCTGAAATATCAAATAAATATACAAATAAATAAATACTTTCATAAATGAACATTATTATTCTTTTTTAATTTGCAACTTTTTCTATATATATACATATTAAAGAAAGTATACGTGGTTCTCATTATGCTATACATATATATATATATATATATATATATATATATATATATATATATATATATATATATATTGTGTGTGTATTTAGGCAGCATATTTTCATTTATACACGTTTCATTAAACAACATAAACAAGTGCTGTCTATTTATTTTATGCAAACTTTTTTCGTAACATCTGAGAAGTTTAATAACATTATCGTTGAACGAAGAAAGAAATTCACAATATTGATCCATATTTTTTTAATATAATCTAAGCTTTCGGCTTACATAAGCCATTATCAAAGATGTCAATTACAACATGTTAAACAATATACGGACAAGACAGCGACGACAGTCTGTCAATGTCTACATAGATGACCTCCAAGCAACGATAAACACGCGCATACAAGACGCTAGAAGCGAAAATCGCACCGCATCTCATGACGTCACACATGACCACACAAGAGTGAATTGGAGAAGTATGAAGTATGGAAAGCCGTTGGTATAAACCAATGGCTTCTGTTACCAATTATAGACATTTAAGAATATTTGTAGAGATGCCACAATTGATTTTGTTTAGGTTGGGTTTCAACTGTTTGATGTATAATGCTTCAAGGTTTTTTAGTTTTTGTCTATTGTTTTCATGTCGAAGTATAGTTGTGTTTTCGACAAGTATTTTACGGAATTGTGTGTGCGGGCAGGCATGTTGTTTTAAATGCCTAAAAATGTTAGAGTTTTCATTAAAATGTAATGTCAAGCGTCGTGAAAGCGAGTCTGTGGTGTGACCAACATAAATATTATTTAATTCGTTGGAGATACAGTCTCCCAAAGGGCACTTGAATTTATAAACTATGTTGTTTTTTTGCAAATCGCTAACCAGGGGAGAAGAATCATTGCGAAGAATTAAGTTGGATATACTAGATTTAGTGTAGTATATGATCAATTTAATTTTTTTGCTAGGATCTGTTGTTGCTATATTAGAATTTACTAAATTTTTTAGTATATTTTCATCTTGTTTATAATTAGTATGCCTTTGATTACGATATAGGAGATTAATATATTTGAGATCAGTAGAAGCAGTATTATGTACAATTTGCTTATTATTGAGATTTCTAAGAAAGCATCTTATTTGTTCATCAACTATATAGTTTGTAAAGTTATTATTAATAAGTGTCTGTTTTATATTCTTTAGTTCACTGTAAAAAATCTGTAATAAAATTGCTAACTATTGGGTCAAAGTTCAAGATTCATCAACTGCTGTGGGCCAACGTGAAAGGCTTGAACTATGACAGGGTACTTTACCTCACGTATCATTTTTTCATACATTTCTTTTGTGAGAACGACTGTCCACACACCCGCACACACCCGTCCATAACTAAAGGAACACAGACACACACACACATACACACACACAAACACACACACACACATTTACATAAAGGTAAACGACAATAGGAAAATTGTATTATTAGCCGACGCGTTTCGTCTAATGTGGACATTTTCAAGGCAAAAAGGAGATGAATTTATTAAAAACAAAGTAACTATTAACAAAACAAAATGTCCTTAGCAACTACAAGAATTTAGAGAACGCTATTATATTCATATTGTCAACTGAATATTACGTCATGTACTGTCACGTGTAGAAATATTGTTTTTATTGTTGTGTTGTCTGATTCAACCATTTTGATTTCTTGTTACAGTTGTGTACATTTGCTTGGAAGAGTAGTAATTCTGTCAGGGAAGGTGGTATTTGAAAAAAAAACCTTGGCGTAAATTAATATTAGGATAATATTCAATGTCGGTTCTCTCGAGGATTTTCCTTCTGAGTGAGTTATTTTCTTTTTTTTTATGAGTGTAACATTTTTAGAAATCAAAATTGTGGTTGATTTTATTTCTCTCTATGACTAGTACATTAGTTAAGTTGTTTTTTGTGAGTTCTATATTGTAAATTCATTTCGTTTTTGCCTTGAAAATATCCTCATTGCACGAAACGCGTTGGCTAATAGTACAGTTTTTCTATCGTTTTTTAATTATACAAGCGATTGCTCTGTTTATAAGAAACGGTATTAACAATATTTACCGGTCTGAATGTCCGAGAAATTTCACAGGAAAAAATGTGTCGTTCGACTGAAATCGAAGCTGTATCCTACACGGAAACGCTTTATAGTGTGACAAAAGAAACTAAAGTATACAATGTACAATAGGACAGATGCGGAAAGTTAATCTTCGTTTAATTTATTTAGGGTTACCTAAAGCTGGTAGGCAGCAAAAGGAAGTCAGGTCTAGGGCGATCTTAATTAAAATGTCGGCAAAAACAGGTGAACAGAATTTTCAATAACACATAAGATTAAATGAAAATACATTCTTTCTGGCATTGGTTGATTGAAAATAAAACAAAAAGAGATAGATTAGAATTTAAACAAAAAACATTATTTAAAATATGCTTCTCTTTGACAGACTAGTACATATCTATAGATGATAAATATCTTAATGGTTTATACGTTACTTTTATAGATACAGATATTTCAGTAAATGCTCAGTTTATAATAAACAATATTAACCGGCCTGAATGGCCGAGAAATATCAAAGAAAATATGTGACAGGGATCGAACCTGCATCCTACACGGAACGTTCCTATAGCCTGACGTGCTATACCATTTAGCTACAGAGGAAGAGTATTTATAGGACATTCAGTGAAATAAAATATCACCTATGGTTTCTTAAGTGTTTGTTTGTCATTATATATATATATATATATATATATATATATATATATATATATATATATATATTACAAATGGACAAAGTTCGACAATTATTTTAATATATTTTATTGTTATACGTTCTTTTTATAGATACAAATATTTAAGTAAATGCTCTGTTTATAATAAACAATGTTAACAACATTTACCGGTCTGAACGTCCGAGAAATTTCATAGAAACGTAAACGGAAACGTCATATAACATGATACATATACTTGCGAAACAGACGCTTCCTTTGTGCCTAAATGGTATAGCACGTCAGGCTATATGACGGTTCCGTATAGGATATAGGTTCGATTCCTGTCTGAGGACACATATTTTCTAGGAAATTTCTCGGGCATTCAGTCCGGTAAATGTTGTTGATACTATTTATTATAAACAAAGTATTTACTTAAGCATTTGTATCTATAAAATAATGTATAAAAAATAGATTAAAATAATTGTCGGACTTAGTCCATTTCATAATATATATATATATATATATATATATATATATATATATATATATAGATAGATAGATAGATAGATAGATCGATATAGCTCTTTTACATTATGATATGATAAAAAGGAAACGGTAGCGACGGTGAAAGATTATAAGGAATCAAGAAAATCATGAACTGAAGGCATAACCACGATATTCTACACATCGGCACATTCGCATGCACACGCTTACACACAAAGAAGAAGAAAAACCAAACACCAATAAATAAAGCGCATAAATTATTTTTTAACTTAATATAAAAATAACAAAAATGAGAAAATCGGCGGACAACTGCTGCTACCTCCTGACAAGTGTACAGAACAATTACAAAAATGGTTCGTCTATGAAACTATGGAATGTTCAGTATGGCATCAATCAGCTAATTAATATTTGTCTTAATCCTATTTATACTTGGTGATTGACAAATGACTCCCTTATTTTATGTCTGAGTGTCCAGCCAAGAGCCCTAACATCCTGTGACGTTTTTTGGTGGGGTGGGTTGGTTAAAAAAGCAAGTCTACGATACGAAACCAAGACGATGAAGAATTTGAAGGGCGAGTACAAGAAGTTATGTCTTCCATACCACAAATGTTCCTGGTGAAATCATTTAACGTGATTCATAGGCGGCTCGCGAAGCAAGTAGCGAAATCCATTGCCCCTATCGAATTTTAAATAAAACCTCATGCTAAACGCTTTCCTCTCATATCCATTTCTTCTCTAGTTTATAAATACCCTATAGGTATTTGAAAATAGAGAGTAACATTTCAATCAACCTGAAAATGTGATTCTTTTTTTTTTATGCTTTATACACACTAGGGGCTTTTTTTAGTCTGTTTGTTTGTTTTTAGTTTGTTTTTTTAGTTTTTTTTTCATAATATATTTATTTTAGTCGTTGGTCCTTAATTTTCCCCCGTGTTTAACGTTTTACAGTTTCGCCGTTTTGATTATTATGTGAACAAATCATTGTCAAGAAGACCAAAAAGACCCTTTTAAAAGAACGCGTTTCGTCATTTTCAAAGCCATATTCACTCCCCTCTAACTCTCCAAATGTCGAATGTATAATTAATTCTAATTTCTATATTTGCCCCCCTCTATAACCTCCTTACCTATCCAATTCTCTTACCATCAATACCTTACATCCTTTTATCTCTATATTTTAAAGTTGTTTTTAAACCCTATTTTATTCCTCCTTTAAATTTGATTTAATATTTAATTGTTCATATAACTTGAAATTAATGTCATAAGGTTAATATTTGGGTTTAATTTTATGAAACGTCTTCCATTTCCACCGTCTCCTAATCCCTTTCTCGTACTTTTCGTCTGACTGAAACATTAAAATGGATAGATTCTGTAATAGTTTTTCGACGTTTTTTTTTATAACTTTCATAGTTAAACTTCTATTTCTTACTCGAACTCAATAACACCGGGGTTTATAAGACAGACTACGGATATCTTCGTCTGCCAAAATAGACTATTCCCCATATGAGATGATTTTGTATTTTATTGTTTATTAATTATTTCCTCTGTAATTTTTGGTTTAGTTTGGTTTGGTTTGTTTTACAGCATATCAACCTCAATGGGTTATTTAATTGCCAACAAAATTTTTGTTGCTGGTAATATTTTTTCCCTTCATAAATCTATGTTTGGTAATATATTTTTCTTCAAAAATATATTGCTGGCAATAATTTTTAAAAAAAAAAGTATTTCTGGTATTAAAATCTATTTTTACAATTTCAGAGTGCTTTAACCCCAGGTTTGGGGTTAACTATTTGCCTATAGTTGGGACCCCAGCAGGCACTACCACCCAGGGTCATGGTGGACCTGGGAACACCAGCAATTAAGCGGTGGTTCTACTCTCGTGATCTGAGGTCTTGCTGTTGGACGTAGTTTATAGTCTTACCCAGGACCTGGATGTAGTTTATCGTCATACCCAGGACGGATTTGCTCTGTAATAATGAATACATTGAGCTCTTTTTATGGATCAGTTTTAATATTGTATATAAGATCCACTTGCATTATATACCAACAGATGTGTTACCTTAACTATCTATCTATCTCTTTATATATATATATATATATATATATATATATATATATATATATATATATATATACACACATATATACACGCACACACACACATATATAAACACAGACACACATATATATTATTTTCTCTTTATACTTTACTTTAATGGATACAACTTACCTGTTTTAATGCTCTGTTTTTAATTAAATAGTATTAATTACATTTACAGATTTGAATATTCGAGAAATCATTTAGAAAATATGCGTCTTCCGACAGGAATCGAACCTGTATCCCATACGGAAACCATCATTTTGCATGAGGTTTTATTCACTGATTCAGTAACAGAGGACTTCTGGTTTAGCAAAACTCAAAATTCCTGCTTATAAAAACATATATTCGACGACCTTTCATGATAATTCATTTCTGCTCCAAAACGTAAGCTAACGTAAACAATGACAATTTATTATATATATAACATATTTTTTTGTACAACTATAACTTACCTTAATATTACTTTTGTTGAAATTCTTTTTTTTTAAATTTGGTTTTGACATTACCAAGGTATCGCGGGTTTAGCCGTATTAAGTTACGTTTGCATCGTTTTATCTTTTTTTTTTCTTCGTTGTTATTTCTTCCAACATACTCTAGTTGAATTTAATTGGTAAAACTATGGTATTTTATGCTAAAAAGGGAGGTAACTCCTTTCGTATCTTGTTTACTTTTAAATTTAAATTTAATTTAAATATTTTTTTAAAATTTATTCTTCGCCTTTCGAACTTAAGAAATGAAAAAGTATAAAATATTAATAATTAATTCTAATATTTTAGGCAACAATAATTAAATCAACATGTTTTAATACAATTTTGAATCATCACCACGAGAACGGAAATTCTATAACGGTTAGAATATACTCCACACCTGATGATTGCAAGATTGCATGAAACTCCGAGACGTGCTGTCGGCGTTGAATATGTATATTCACTAATATATACTTATAGCTCTGTCTCAGAAAATTGAGGACTGTATTTATAACACCTGAGGTAGAAATATATTTATACATACGTGCAAGTATATGTATGTGTATGAATATTTTTTATCATATATATATATATATATATACATATATATATATATATATCACACATTATGAAATGGACAAAGTCCGACAGTTATTTTAAGACATTTTCTATGTTTATTTTCTTTTTATAGATACAAATGTTTAAGTAAATGGTTTGTTTATAATAAATAGTATTAACGACATTTACCGGCCTGAATGTCCGAGAAATTTTCATAGAAAATATGCGTCATCCGACAGGAATCGAACCTGTAACCTATACGGAGCCGTCATATAGCCTGACGTGCTTTTACCGATTGATCCACAGAAGAGCGTTTCGGTTTGCATGGTCGATTTTACTGTTTTTAAACTACAATTCTCCATGATTTTCTCTCGTACATTCATATCTGCTCGATGCGTATCCAAATGTAAACAAATGACGTCACACATTATGAAATGGACAAAGTGCGACAATTATTTTAAGATATTTTTTATGTTTATCTATAAAAAGAACGTATAAACATAAAAAATGTGTTTATATATATATATATATAAATAAAAAGGAAGAACAGTAAGATATATAATCCGGTGTTCTTACAGATATATTTATTTTTACAAAATAGTGCTCAATGTAAATTTACAGAGCATTAATATTATAAATATATAGTTATTAGAAAGCGCTCAATATCAGAGATAGAGCTAATATATTTGGTTGGATAGATGTGAGTTTGTGACCCAGGGTTTCACGCTTTAGCGATCGTCAGCGTGAAACCCAGGGTCACAAACTCACATCTGTCCAACTAAATATATATATATATATATATATATATATATACACGTTTTACCAGTTTGTGACTGGAGGCGATAATTCCGAAAAGGATATAAATCCAGGGAGAGCTCAATGTAGACTACAGAGCGTTATAAAGATAAGAAGAAGATGGAGACTTTAATTATTCATTTCGTTTTAATTTTTATTTCGTGAACACCGAGATGTTCAACTCATCAGAACGAAATCTCCTCCGAAAAAAAAACCTCGGTGTTCACGAAAATATAAATAATAAAAGAAATGTATAATTAAAGTCTTCGTCTTCTTATTATCATGATATATATATATATATATATATACAAAAACTGAAAAACAAAGGAAATTAAGATGGAATATTTCCTCCAGACAGAGGAACAAAAAAGAAATGAAGCCAAACTCTGAAAAAAAAGTGAACGACCATATCCAAAAGAAAACAACAAAACACCGCCACCACACAACCAATGCAAACACAAAACAGACCAAATAAGTACACCTACAGACAAACAGCAGCACCACAACCAACAATAACAACACCGCCACCATCAACAATAGCTAGAACCTCAATACAAACACACACACAAAACAAACCACTAACCTACGCGGACATCCTTAGGGTGCCGTACAAACATACACAAACCAAAACACAGCAGCCCTTCTACAGAACGCATAACTCCATTAGACAGCCCAGACCACCTAGATTAGCCCCTAGTAGACAGTCAACAACAGACACACCCAACCTTAAAAAAAACGGAATAAGCCCCCAACCAGGACACCTGGGTGGGGGTATAGCATCCCTAATAGGAGATATGATGCTAGCTTTCGAGCTTTTACAAAAGAACTTCGCCATGCTTGCAAATTCAAACTTGACCCATACGGGCGAGTTATAAATTTGAGTAACAATAAATTTTCACTCAATACATTCAGGGTATTAAATAAAGGACTAAGCTTTTGTCCTAGTCCCCCAAGGTTTGATAAAGACACCTTGGCTAAGGACCTGAAATCCTTCTTTAGAAGAATACGGTTAAAAGCCCACTATGGGGAAAATGATCATACACCTTCTATACTTGAGACATTAAAAGAGAAGGATACTACCTACACCCCACAAAACACAGACATTACTATACAGACATTCGAACTAGCCGTAACAAATGACATAAAGAAAACAATAGCACGTAAGCTGCCACGTGACAATATGACTGAAGGAGAACGTATAGCCCTCGATACACTGACACATAGGGATGACGTAATCATAACACAGGCTGACAAAGGGGGGCGACAGTGATCTGGGGAATCGAAGAATACGTTAAAGAGGCCAACAAACAGCTAGCCGACAAAGAAACCTACAAAAGCATACCTACAGATCCCTTCCAGAATACCAAAAAGAATTAACTAGCTCACTAAACTTAATGCTTCGCAACAATCTAATCGACAAGGAAACATGCACAACACTTACACCCACAAACATTACACCTGCCCTTCTATCTCCTTCCTAAAATACACAAAAGCAACAATCCAGGAAGGCCGGTTATTTCATCGTTCAACTGCCACACGACAAAAATTTCCAAATACATAGACCATTACATACAACCGCTAGCTAAGGAAGTAAAATCCTACATCAGAGACACAACAGATCTACTGAACAAAATTAATCACATACAAACAATACCAGAGAAAGCTATTCTAGTGACTATGGACGTTAGGTCACTATATTCAAACATTAAAAACATCGAAGGGCTGGCCGCCCTTCAGGAAGCACTTACTAAAAGAAGAAAACAGGACCCCCCACAGAAGTCATCATAAAACTCATGGAGCATGTCCTTACATTGAATACTTTCAACTTCAATGGAGCACACTACCTTCAAATAAGAGGTTGTGCCATGGGCACCATTGCAGCTCCATCATATGCTACAATATTCATGGGAAAATTTGAGGACACCCATATCTATCCAATCATTGGTAGCGACTGCGTATTCTATGCAAGATATATCGATGATATATTCTTTGTATACACGGGTAGTGATGACAAACTTACCCAATTCCTTATGACCCTAAACACAGTGCACGACTCAATTAAGTTTGAATATGAAAAATCCACAACATCAGTAACATTTTTAGACACCCGCATTTACATAGATGAAAACAGGAAACTACAAACGACACTACACACTAAAATCACCGACACCCACAACTATCTACACTTTAAGTCTTCCCACCCTAAACACCTCAAAGCGAACCTTCCCTATTCACAAGCACTTAGACTCAGAAGGATATGTTCCAACAATGAAGAATTAAATAAACACATTGAAAATCTGGAGCATCAATTCACAACACGTGGCTATAAACAACACCTAATCAGGGAACAAATAAATAAAGCAATTTCCACACCTAGAGAAGACACCCTAATATACAAGATTAAAAATAAATCTAGCCGCATCCCTCTAGTAACCACTTTCAATCCCACTCTGCCTCCACTATCCCAAATAATCAAACGTCGCTGGGAAATACTACATCTCAAACCAGACCTAAAAAAACTGCTTAAGAACCCGGCCTTCTGGCATATCGTAGACCTAAGAACCTAAAAAGAAATCATAGGTAGTAACCACATTTCAGGGGACAAGGTAATCCCTAAGAAACTGAGAACAAAAACAACAGGATTTTCCCAACCATGTAACAACAAAAGAAGTTTATGTTGCAACCATATTAAAAACACGAATTCATTCACTAGCTCAATCACTAAATCTACTTTCAAAATCTACCACGATTCTAACTGTAGAAGTCAAAACATAATTTACCTCCTAGAATGCACACTATGCCAGAAACAATATGTAGGAAAATCTGAATGGCCCTTTAACTACAGAATTAATAATTATCGTAAGCGAATTAAATCGACTCCCTATGAGCAGTTATTACCTGTAGAACAATATTTCCGCCTAGAAAAACACGATTTCAAAACCCATGCCAGATTCACTATAATTGAGAGAATAGAAAAGTTCAGAGCAGATAACATTAGAAAAATTTTAGAGTCCCATGAAAATAAGTGGATACAACGTCTAAAAAACACAATACCCAGCCGGGCTAAATCACAAATTTAACAACATATAATGGTAACAATCAAATCAAAACCTACCCACATTTCTCACCCACACAAGACAGACATGCTTAAGGAGGAATGGAGGCCTCACACTTATACACTCACCCACACGATTATACACACGTACACACACCATACTCACTCACTCCCCTAATGAGCCAAATGATAACACACACCTACAGCAATGCACACGCTTACACATATCATACACACTCACCCCTAAGAACCAAATAACACACACACAAACACTAAACAGAGACACATCCCCTCACCAGGTCCAATAAAACTGTCAAACTGACCAGAGAATTCAGGATAAAATGTATCTTATCCAGTTCTTATCTCAAATAACAACTTAAAAGAGACTGTTTGACCAACACAAGGAATGTTAAAAGATTCATGTTAAAAAAGATAAAAAAAAATAAAAAAACAAATGAAAACTACAGACAAAAGTTCATTTCTCAACAAAAGACATTCATTTCTGTAGTTCCTTGCTAACAGCAAGCAGAAATATTCCTTACTCCCGATGATGGCCATTTCGGTCGAAACTAGTCGAGGAATTTAAATGGAATAATAATAATAAAAAAAAACGAAAGAATATTAATCTACAACCCAGTGTGTCTAATGATTTTAATTTTTTAATTTTTTAATTTTAATTTTCTTATTGTTCAAAATATATATATATATATATATATATATATATATATATATATATATATATATATATATATATATATCTTAGCTTTGGAGCGGGTAGAATGGAGATCAACGTGTTCTAGTGGACTCAGCAATTTTCAATCAGTTTGTCTGAATCATCTTCAAGAAGCGAGAGCAAGATCTAAAAGGTCAGTCAATCTAACAGTGGTCTCATCTCACACCTACTCCATATGTGACCTCCTTTGTAAATCACTAGCGGGTCTTAAATGCCACTTAAGATTACCGTATAAACTTTCATAACTGAATCAATAAGCTGGCAGATCCTCATACGTCGAAATCTACGGGACAGTAGATATATATATGTATATATATATATATATATAGGAAAACAACGCAGAAATGTAAAACAGAGGTTACAATTCATGCATGTCTATATATTGCGTTTGGAACCTCACATTGTTTTTCGGTACGATGGAGGGAGTTCTTCATTCTAAACATTTTTTTAAAATTTTTAATTTTAAAAAAATGTTTAGAATGAAGAACTCCCTCCATCGTACCGAAAAACAATATACTATACTTTATAGTAACGTTTTTATTTTAGAAAAGCGGCTTCAAAACGTTTATACAAACGAAACAGTATATTGTGTTGAGGAATAATTCATGAGCGTCTTTTCTTTTTCAAATTTACTTTAAACAAAAAATAGCACAAATTAATTAATAATATACTTTCTGTATTTGGCTACAACTTTGACAGTTTACAACTTTGTATCTATATTAATGGCAACTATTTACGGTTGTCTTAATAGTAAATTTGATTGGTTCAATAAAATCAAATTGACTGCTGGTCTCAGAAATGACCTACAGTTGTTAACTGGGACAAGGAATACCTTGTTACTTTTAACGCTTTCTTAATGCTCTCTTAATCGTCTTAAAGTCTTTTGATCTTCATCAGCATGGCTGATTTTAACCTCCAGAACAGTGACTCATTGCGCTTTCTTTGACTAACATTTTCTGCTACCATGAAGGGGAAAGATTATATTGAATCAATTTCTAGGTCTGCTGCTAGAGAAGTTGGTACACAGTGTTGCTAGACAATTTTTCTCCAGACTCTATTTTACACATTTATAATCTACCATTCATCCATGCATTAAATATTGCTGTTACATCTGGGCTGGTAATTCTGTGTATTTAGAGATTCTTGATAAAATACAAAGAAGAACTGGCAATGTTATTGGTCTTGACCTGGCATCTCAGCTTCAGTCACTTTCCTCTTTCCATAATATCGCTTCAATGTGCCTTTTTTTTATGAATACTTTCATGATAATTGTTCTGATTAGGTTTCTTCTTTTGAACCTAAACTTTATGAATTTACGCGCAGTACTAGATAACCAGCTAGGTCTCATCATTTTACAGTTGAAATGGCTAGATGTAACCGCAAGTTCTATGCTAACAGTTTCTTCCATTTTACTTCTTGCTTGTGGAACTCTGTTCTGACTTCTTGCGTTTCTGTCAACTTTTATCTTCAAAAATTTAAATGCAATGTCAATCGTTATCTTCTGTCTCAATTCCTGTTCTTTTATTTTCTGCTTAATGTTTTCATTTTTTTCATATTCTCTCACGCTCAGTAACCTTTTGCATCTTAGTGGCTTTATTGCCTTTCTTAGGATGGATTGAAAAAAATAAAGCAAAAGAAAAAAAAACGTATTTCTGCTAATATTGATGAGTGGTGTAAAACCTTTATTTTAAACCCGATATGAATCCAGTTTTAATTCAAGATGAAAAAATTTGCTGATTCTCTTAAATCTTCTCATCTATATTTCATGGTTCTATCATTTAACTGTTTTTTGAATTTATTATGCTGACAGATAGATATTTACATACTATTTATGTACATGTTTTGATAATACAGTATTTACATTAGTCGGACTATTGTCCTCATCTTTGTCGCCATATTTGTCACAACGTTTCGGCCGTTGTACGCTCCGGCCTTCTTCAGGTGGAATTTCGAACTGAATCCTTTATTTCGATCACCGGGGTAGACTGTTCTAGTTCCACGTGCCATGTTTGATGGATATCAGTTATCAGTTATCCCCTGCTAATTTTCCCTCTGAAAGTTCTCCACTGCCTTAACCAGGTATTGAACTCACCTTCTTTGGGTCTGTTACTGGATCTAACCAACGCCTTTATCCACTGTGCCATGTGTCCATCTAGGTATGAACTTCTGGGTATTATAAACCTAATGTTTTCAACAACAATTTTTTTACCAGTGCTTATATTACAATTTTGCTGTTATCATTGCATGTTTTTTACCAGAGTTCATATTGAAACTTTTATTACAATTGCTTTTCTCTGGCACTCCCATATTGTATTTATTTCTATGTAAATACTGTACATAATACCTCATCTCAGAAATATAGACAGACTGTTTTGATAATGTTCAAGCTATTTAGAAATATAGTTAAATTACTGACGAACTTATTGGAGTAATATCTATGTTCTGACCAAATAGCTCCGTGTAATCTCTCTGGTTTGCTACAGGTGTGTTGATTTTATTCACTCCTTTATTCACTATGTTTTTCATTTATTCGGATCAATATACGGATTACCGTTCGATCGAGTATTATCGAGCAAGTACTATTAGTGGGAGTGTTATTCGAAGGCGTCTGACACCAGTATTGTTCAACGGTGGTACTATAGTTGTATCTGCGACTCCAACGAGCATTACGTAAGTAACATCGAGTATTCGTTGACATCACAAATATGGCAACGAGTGTTCGTTGACATCACAAAAATAGAATGGGTTACAACTGACCACATAAAAGGTTGGCCTTTAAATACAGTACAGAAAATAAGACTAGAATTTTCTACTGTCAGACTTTCTAAGAGTCAAATGATTTATTGGTTGGTTCAAACACAACTTTTCAAGATAGACATAACTCCACCTACTAGAAATATAATTTTATAATTTTCTGGTCTGGTACATAAAAGCTCTTCTATTTTAGGTTTGGGTGGTAACAATACAATATACCATTATTACAGAGGGCTATCTCAATGGTCATAGAATAGAATTTAAGATCGTAAGGCCTAACATCCAGATAACCTGAGATATATTATAGCTTCTTAGAAGTTCTTTTTTCTCGGACGTATTTTACTCCATCTTATATGGGATTCATATATAACAGGCTGGGTGATTTTGGTAAGACCTCTTTAAATTTATTTGTCAACTATATGAAGAAATGAAAATATGCCACTTGCAATAAAAGTTTCGTTTAATCTTAATGCTTCAAAGAATGCCAAACAAAATGGTTGACCTTCAAATGCAATGTCAATCGTTATCTTCTGTCTTAATTCCTGTTCTTTTATTGCTTTCTCCTTAATGTTTTCAATTTTTCATATTCTCTCACACTCAGTAACGTCTTGCGTCTTTGTGGCTTTATTGCCTTTCTTAGGATGAAATGATTTTTAAAAAAAGGCAAAAGAAAAAAGTATTTCTGCTAATATTGATGAGTGATTTAAAACCTTTATTTTAAACCCTATATGATTCCAGTTTTAATTTAAGATGAAAAAAATTGCTGAGTCGCTCATCTTCTCATCTATATATCATGTTTCTGTCACTTGACTGTTATTTGAACGTATGATGCTGACAAATAGACAATGGCGTACTATTTATGTACATGTTTTGATAATGTTCCTGCTATTTAGATGTACAGTGAAATTACTACGACCCTGGGTAATGTCTCTATATTCTGACCAAATAAAAATTTTGGCTACAACTTCCTCCTATCGTTCAATAAGTTTTTCAATGCATTGACGATAGAAATCTGATGGCCTTGAGTCAAGGAATTCGTCCAGCCAATTCCACGTCACTATTGAACGATACACCGCGCAAAGCATTCGCAAGCAATTGAAAGATATGAAAATATGACGGTGCCAAGAGTGGCGGATGAGTCAGCACTTCTCATCTGAGTTCTTGAATGGCGGGTTGGGTCATATTGGCGATGTGAGGACGGGCGTTGCCTTGTTGCAGAAGAACGCCATTTGACTTATCCGTTTTTTTTTCTTCTGAATTGCTTCATTGAGTCGTTGCAGTTTTTGAACGTAGAGTCCCGCATTAGTGTTTAGTTGTGTTCAAGCAGTTCGTAAAGAATTATACCTTCCCAGTCCCACCGTACGCACAACATGGTCTTTCAAGGATGAAGGTCTCGTTTTGCTCGAAGAGTCGCTTGTCTTTGGAGGGTTAAGCCAGTCACCATTTTTCATCGCCAATGCGGTAACGGATATGATGTCTGTGACCATATGTTGAGCGATATTGAGCGAGCAAACAGGCTGTTATTTTAGAGCGGTAATTTTTGCTGATTTCGCTCAAAACAAGAGCCGGATTTCTGAACTTTTCCCCGGTGAGTGGTCTACCACAGGTTTTTTTTTTTTTATCACAATCCATCTACTCCGGCAATTCTCTGGTCTTTCGACGAGGATTTTCGTGAAGAAGTTCGCTCGTCATCGAATTCAATTGGGACACCGGTGTGTGATCCGTCTTTGAGGTCAAAATTGATGAAGGGCAAAAACTAACGGCGGGCGGTACCTTTGAGCCATTGCTCCTTCTCCATACACAGCCCAACACTCACGAGCAGCTTCGGCGGCCTTAACACCTCGAATAAATGCAAAAAAGTAAATGGTATCGAAAATTCTCGGTTTTGTCTACTTGACATTCCGTTTCAATGATCTGTAAATAAAATTAAAAACTCAAAACACACCATCTTGTAAAACAAAAATTTCTCTTTCAAATAATATAAAACATTTTCCCAAAGCGTTGCGTTTCTGCTTGCATTTTTCAATTTGTAAAAAAAAAACCCGCTTCTGAATTACTCCTCAGCCCAATATTTTATAGAGAAACGTTTGAAAGACTAGGCAAGCAGTGATAATCGAGCTCGTCCATACTTTTTAAAGTTCGATCCTCACTGGGTGCCCCATACTCCTGGCCTGGTACTAAATCTAAACAAGGTTTAGTAAACGATACACTGGGCATCTCCGAGTTGGTAATGATTAACGAGCTATCCTGGTTGAAGTTTAGAATCGAGTAGGGAATTCGAAACCCATAGTGACTACATATGACATACTAACACTAAGCTAAGCTTACTAGATAATAGTTGTCTATTTCGGCGTAGGTGATGGTTAACGATCTAGCCTTGTTGATCATTATTTCTGACTAGTCAGTCAGAAATTCACCGGGTGCTTCATATTTCTAGCATTGTGTCAAAATTAAACTAAACTTAGTAAATAACACTTGGATATCTTGGTATAAGTAATGGTTAACGAGCTAGACTTGTTGATCATTCATCCGAGTCGTGTGTCAGAAAGTCACTGAGTGCTCTATATTTGTACTATTGGGCCAACATTCAACTACATTTATTAAATAACACTTGGGCATATTGACCTATGTAATGGTTAACGGGCATATTGAACATTTTAATGTTTAACGAGCTAATTGATTGGGAATTAATAATGAGTAGTAAGTTCGAAACTCTGTGGGTGTCCCATACTTCTAGCATTGGGCCAAAATTCGGCTACGCTTAGTAAATAACACTTGGATATCTTGGCGTAAGTAATGGTTAACGAGCTATCTCGGTTGACCATTATTACTGGCGAATAAAGGCAAAGCTCAACGGGTACTTTTTTTGTGTGGCTGAGTTCGAGAAACAAAGCGAAATGACCAATTCTGTCTCCAGTCTAGTTACGCGCTGGAGATTCACTTTAAACACGGCCTTCCGTTCATAGAAATATCTTCTACACAATGGCTCCGAGTTGTGAGTTCGAAACTGACTCGATGTTTCATATTTGTAGCATCGTGCCTAAATTCAACAGAACTTAGTGAATAACATTTGGGTATATTGACGTAAGTGATGTTTAACGAGCGAGCTTGGTGGGCGATTAGTTTTGAGTCGTGATGTTCAAACTTGCTATCGGCACATAAACTGAGAAAAAAAAAAGAAGACTATGTTTGGTTATTTCCTGTTGAACTTCTGAACATCTATCTGTAAATGTCTGCTCGAATTATATTGCTGTTTTGTTTTCTTTCTAAAAAAAAAAAAAGGTTTCCTAAATGTCATGTCTGTTCTGAAATTAGGTGTGTATACTGATATATGTTCATCACCTTTTAATTAAAATTCATTATTCGCATTGATAGTGAAATGGTTTCGTGCTGTCTTCTGTGCGAGTTTGACATTCGAAGTATCCTTCTTTTCGACTACCTGATATTTAATCCGTAGCTAGGGAGAAAATCTCAGAGAAAGAGAGAGAGAGAGAGAGAGAGGAGTTCATGCTTTTTCCTTCATTAATATTTGTGAACTACTGTTGGCTTCTACTCAAAGCTCGTGTGCAGATTTCACATGATCTTCCCCACAATTTTGTATTCACCCTTTTTCTGATTGCCACCGAAGGCTGGAGAGGCCAGTCTACCCTGCTATTTTATCCATAGATGAGTAGGGTTAAGAAGAGTTGAATTCGTTTTTCACTGTGGCATTCGTTCCAAAATGAATGCCACAGACCAGACCCAAATTTGAACACGGCATGTCAATTCCATTTTCCCCAACGATGTCCGTTACAATACATACACAAACCTTCTCATTAATTCTTTTTTTATTAGCCGTGACGCTTAAAATTTTGGATGATCATAATTCTCCACAACTTCCTATCTGTTGAATCCCATATTAATGTGCGTAATTTTGCCCATTCTCTCTTCTGCTATGCATTTACATTTTAGGTAGGTTGCTTGTGTTTTCCTATGTTTCTCTGCCTTTGATACGTGCTATGAGTATCAAATTCTCTAAACCCTCTCTCCTCATGTTTCCTGTTTTTATTTTATTTTATTATTATTCTAAACTATCCCACGCCTTGCTGCGCGTCACACATTTTTTTGTACGGAGTCGATGATTGATTTTAAATCATTGTCATAATTTGTTGAGAAAAATGATGCATTTCATTATTTCTCAATGATCTTGCCGATGTTACCGCCATCTTCTGGCTTTCTCCTTGAATATTTTTCTATAAGTTATTCCCTTGTCATTCCCTTGTTCAAATTTAAATTTAATTTATTTCAAAGGGAAAAAAAAAACTGAGTGAGAGGGTTGTGCAAAAACAGCTTCATCTGACCCCTTTTAATATTTATTTGATGCAATACTTGATTGAAGGAATTCATGAGTAGATTTCAACATTGATATGACAGTTGAATTGTCTCCACAAATTTATATTCTAAGGTACTACACACTGATTAGTGATTTCTTGTTCAACTTGGCGTCCATATTGTTTCATTCGGATCTTGCCAATGTGAACTCCATCTTCTGGATTTCTTCTTATATATTTTGGATAGGAGTTATGCCCTTGTTCAAATTTAAATTTAAATGAAAGAGGAAAAATTCAGTGGGGGTTTAGGAAACCTCACCTCCGAGAAAGACGACCTTTAATCAAAAGGAAATATACTTATCCAAGTACCCAAGAAGAAGGGAAGAATAAACCATTAACTAGCCTTCGGGGATATCATTTGGTTTTGGGAAAAACACCTGTTTTATGTTAGACCTGGCCATGATAAGAGTGTGTTACCGGAATGGATAATTGGATACAGAGTGCGAATACGTCCAGTTAACCACCCATTTGACTCTGGCAAAAATCTCGTTGATAAATTCCAGGTGACATTCGGTTAAGATAGAGATTAAGGATCACACTACGAGTCGTAGAGGTCTGGTGTCGGAAAGTGAAAGAAAGAAAAAAAGAAGATATTTTTTTCTTTTGAGCGATAATGGTAAACATATGAGAAGGAGGGGAGGCCTGTTGACGCCTCTGAAGGGATTGGTCTGAAATACCACTGTGAGAGAGAAGGGAGGCCTGTTGACGCCTCTAAGGGGATTGGTGTGAGATGCCACTGTGAGAAAGAAGGGAAACCTGTTGACGCCCTCTGAGAGGATTGGTGTGAGATACCAATATGAGAAAGGAAGAATTTGGTAGCAGAATACCCTTAAGAACCCCTCTAAAGTAAAAAGTAATGGACTTCCAAAAATGGAAAGTGATAAATTTTCCTGTCCGAAAACAAAGAAAATCCTTATTGTGGATTTAGAATTATCAAGGAACCCCAAACTGCGACAACCCTACACCCGGTTTTGGTCGGCGTCCATATAAACAGAGTCGCAGCGAGTAGACGGCAGTTGAGTTGCCCTTGGAGTTGGAGTTGAGCTCTGAGCTCTGAGACCAGCCTGGCAGGAAGCTGACTGAAAGATATCCACGCATCCCGACTTCGACTTCTAACCAAGAACAATTTATTTTTGAAGAACGACTTAGACTCACACCACCAAAACAAGTTTTACGAATATCACCTGAAGATACAAAAAAACAGTTATCGAAAAACAACTTAAGATATTAAGACTCGCCTAACAAACGCAAAGTGTCACGTATCCATATTAGCGGTTTGGGAGAAAGACGCAGTCCTGTATTCAGCAACCAGATATAAAAATATTTTTGACACATTTGAACTTTTCGAGTTGTTACTTTATTTTCTTTTACATATACTTATGCGGTGTTACCGTTGCTCGGACTCGGCTTGCATTGCGGCCCGGCGACTGATTGATTTCGTCTACCTAAGATCAAATCACAAGGTGGGTAGGTTAGACCAGACGTTGGAGGCGAGCTGGGAACGACAAAGCTGATACCGAATCTAACCAGATTCCCATCCGAATCGGCCAAGGGTTAGAACGTCACAATTGGTGCCGCGACCAATACTAAGTCACATTGGTTGTCACAGGATAGCATGGGCGCGAAGAGGCAGGGGTGACGTCACAATTGGTGCCGTGACATCAGGATAAGACCCTGGATTTTCCGCTGCCACAGGAGTTGCAGAAAAATTCGACCAGGACAACGCACGGCGTCTCAAGGACTCAAACTGAAACAGACTAGAGTGGGAACAAAAGGACTTTGGTTAGCTATAACCATACGGTTCCAGACACTCTAGTACGACAACCCGGAACCTGAGAAGAACGAGCTGGAAATCATCTGTCAGGTAGGACACTTTATTTTCGGTTGAACTCCCAATTTCGATTGTTACTGCTCTATGTTAAATATGTCTGACTACGATCCGGATAGGGTAGACATAGAGGAAGAGGGGGTTGAACAGGGATTGTCAGCAGACCTAAGAAAATTGTTGGGTGGACCGAGGGTGCCAGCCTTTGACGGTAGTTCAAGGGATTTTAGGAATTGGCTGGCAATATTCTATAAGAGCCGCGTAATATATGGACTCTCAGACCAAGAAACCCTATATTTGGCGTAAGATGCTACCAGAAAAAAGCGTCAGAGTTTATAAAAGGACTCTTAGCCAGTGAGTCTCACTTGACATGGGAATGACTGGAAGAGATATTTCCAATATGAGTTTTATATTTTTCTAATAACTTTTTCAAATAAATCTAGTGCTGTTTGTAATAATTAAGAAATATTTTTTAAATCCATCATTTGTTTTTCTTCAATCTTTATTATAGTGAAAACTTCTTATTTGCAATAGACGTCTCGTTTTTATTTATTACTAGATTAAAAGCCGCCCTATCGGGCGTCACTTAAGCTAGCTTCTGCGAAGTGCCCCTAAATGGGTCATCAGCTTGTTCAGCCACTTAATTTACAATCATTTTGATGTACGTAGGTCCTTACATTCCGTACAAACAACTATTTTTATTTCATGGGTGACTTTTGCTAGATTTCGCAATTAATTTCGATTATTCTCAAATGTATTTCCAAGTTATAAAATTGTTATTGTACCAAAAAAATTATCTAAAAATCTGATGTAAAAAAATCGCCGAAAACAATCGTTGTAATGAAATCTTGGGAATAAAAAAATTAATGATTCCAAAATGGTATGATAGGCTGGGCTAAGACCTCTAGGGTTAAAGCTGAAAAGGTGTGACACACTGACGATAGCATTTATTTATATCGATTAAACAGAGTACACTACATCTATCGAAGTGGTGTAATGGTTAGTAAGATTGCCTCCCCATGCATTAATTACAACTGGGTTCAATCATCTCTGGGTGCTGCATACTTTCGGCCTTGTGCCATATCTCAGTTAGACTAGGAAAAAGACTATATCAACGTCTGAAGTAATAAAAAAAATAACATGTATTGTACAAAAGCTTTTGTGTAATCTATGAAACACAAGTGTACGTCTTTCTGCATTTCTTGCCTGGTCTCTTTTATAATTCTGGTCGTAAATAACACTTTATTATTGCTATAGAGATTAAAACGACTTCAAATTATAGGAGTTTTATCATCGTTAAAGCCGACAGGCCTTCTGACTTGTGAAATTAAGCCTCATATAATCATGTCATATTAACGAACAGAGTAATGGTTTTCAATATTAATACAGCTGAAACGCTGAATTATTAACTGGCTTGGCAGGGATATAAATATATATATATATATATATATATATATATATATATATATATATATATATATATATATGTCACACACTCACACACGCGCGCACACACATACACTCACACATATATATCCAAATGTAAAAAAACGAAAACAGTCATATCATCAATTTAAAAAAGGGCCCAATACAAGAGTAGAGCAATAAATATTATTAAAAATTGTTACATTAAAACATGTAAGATACTTATGAAAAATTACATATTTTTTTCGACGTTTAAAACATGACTTAGCAGATAGTTAACAATTGTTTTTTAAAAGTCGAAACAAAATATTCGTCCTTTGACAGGATTCGAACCTGCATCCTATACGGAACCGTCATTTACGCTGACGTGCCTTAACCGACTCGGCCACAAAGGAGCGTTCGGTAGGTAAGGTCGAATTTACTGCTCGATATTAGGTTGAATATTTTCTATGAAAATTTCTCGGACATTCAGGCCGGTAAATGTTATTTAATACTGTTTATTATAAACAGAGCATTTACTTAAATACTTCTATCTATAAAAAGAATGTTATATATATATATATATATATGGACGGTGTCTCCCTTACTCATTTTCTTTATATCTATATCTATATGCTGCTCCTCCTACTTGTCCGAATCATTACATGGTCTCTCGTCCGATCTCCCCACCTCTCTCTCTCCTTACCCCCCCCCCGCTTTGTCAACAATTCTTTTTCATCCATTTTAATACTTAACATTTTATTCTCTACCTTATTCTTTATCTGGTTTCATCTATTTATCAAGCTAACGAGGACAATATATATATATATATATATATATATATATATATATATATATATATATATATAATGGACTCTCCCGTTGGTTTCGACGTATGAGGATCTGACAGCTTATTGATTCAGTTATGAAATTTTGTGCGATAATCTTAAGTGGCATTTAAGACCCGCTAGTGATTTACAATGGAGGCCACATATGGAGCAAGTGTGAGGATTGTGAGATGAGATCACTGTTAGATTGGCTGACCTTTTAGATCTTGCTCTCGCTTTTTGAAGATGATTCAGACAAGGAAATTGAAAATTGCTCAGTCCACTAAAACACGTTGATCTCCATTCTACCCGCTCCAAGGCTAAGCGCTCAAGGGTGTTATGCGGTATATTGACTGCTGACAAGTTGCTTTTCAGCTTGTCTTTGTATCTTAGCCATGGGCTTCCTACATTCCTGTAGCCCTGATCTAACTGGCTGTACATTAGGATCTTCGTATATATATATATATATATATATATATATATATACAAAGCTCTTCTATGAATCGAGCACTCTGTATTTGTAATTAATTTTTATTAAGATTTGGTTTCAATGTTTAAATGTAGATAGCTTCAAGAATTTTTAGTTTATATTTATTCTTTTCATGAAAAAAAGTATATAAGAATTTTCGACACGAATTTTTCTGAATAGCGAATGTGAATACGTATGATGGGGTAGATGTTTAGAGATTTTGAACAAATCCTCAAATGAAAAGACAACGTTGTATACAGCTACACACACACACACACACACACATATATATATATATATAT
>CAHIKZ030000281.1:285000-320000 GCA_903632075.3 Acanthosepion pharaonis | reverse complement strand
CAGTGACTGGCACATACACTCGCATTAGCTCAGCTTGGATCAGGCTTACGGTAACACCACGTAGATTCCCGTTCGATTACCGAAGTTAAACAACATCAAACCTGGTCAGTATCTAGATGGGTGACCCGCTTGTTTTGGGGTCGGTCCTTGTGTTGGTCAAACGGCCTCTTCAAGTAGTTTTTAAGATAGGGGCTGTGGAGAGTCAGGAGTCGTAGAATTCCCTTGATGATCAGTTTAACAGTTTTGTCATTCACTCCTGTAGTTTTTTTTCTCCTAAAATTTTGTTTTCTCCTGATGATGTCTATTCTGACCGAAACTAGTTGAAGAAACTAATTGAAATAATAATACAAAAAAAATTATTAATATAAAACTCAATGTGTCTAAAAATTTTAATCTTTTAATATCTTTTATTGTTCAATTGGTCAAAGAAGACATACCCAGATAAAATTGAAATCTTCTTACCTCTCCTTTCTTAACTCTTAAAATAAAATACGATTCCGTTTTCAAAACTAAAACATTTTCATTAAAAGTTACCCAAGATCGCTTGATAATGGAACAGATTTAAGTTTCGTATCATAAATTTCCGTGTCGCGATGTAAATTTTTTTTAAATAAAAAATTTTATAATGCCTATATATATATATATATATATATATATATATATATATATATATATATATATATATATATATATATATGTGTGTGTGAAAAGTGTGTGTATATAAATATAAATACTTATATATATAATTATTTATATATGCGCGGTACTTATTAGAAAGCGCTCAATATCAGAGATAGAGCTAACATATTTGGTCGGATAGATGTGAGTTTGTGACCCTGGGTTTTTCGATCGTCAGACAAACTGATTAATTTTTTTTTTTTTTAAATTTTGGGTTTATGTAGATTGCGTCTCCAAATGTAGGCATGAGAATAAGTACCTATTATCCGAATTTATCCCAGACGAAAAAAAACAAAACAAAAACAACAATCACTCTTTAGTTCAAGCTACCATCACAATAATTACATTTATTGTTTTTATCATTCTCCCACCACCATTACTAATCACTTCTACCAATTTACAATAACTATTGGCTACTGATATTATCATTGCCACTAATCCCCTTACAACATTACTATCACTTCACATCTACTATTATCATACAATCCCGTCATAATTATTAACGTAAACTACCCCCTCCCCCAGCATATTTAATACCACCATAAAAATAACCAATAAGGATTACAAAACGAAATTTCTACCAGTCACATATACATTCATTCATAACAAGCAAATAACCAACTTTAAAATAATAACAAATAAACTTTTTTTAAAAATAAAAACAAAAATAATAGCAATTTTTACCTATCGTAATTTTACACAGACCCCACCACACGTCTATACGTGCATGCGAGGAAATATTATTCAGCGAAAAAATAGAAAAATGCTCTGATTGCTGACATATATACATTCACGAGGCATTCACGAAAAATTTTCGCTACACATCCGATCTTTGAATTTCAACATACAAATGCGTATGTATATAGACAACAGCACACATATACATGCATATGTCAAGTCCCATACTGTCCACATATGTTTATATATGTATGAGACCCGACGGACGAGCGAGTGTGTATGTGTGTCTGCGTACCTCATCGGGTGTACGGACATGCATCTATGTTTGCGTTAGCATGAGGCACATCACGACGACGACCCCCCCCCGCACTTCCATAATAACACCATTACACGCAATCTACATATACCCAATGTTTTAAAAAATTAATCAGTTTGTCTGACGATCGCAAAAGCGTGAAACCCAGGGTCACAAACTCACATCAATCCAATATATATATGATGGACTCTCCCATCGTTTTCGACGTATGAGAGTCTTTCAGTTTCAGTTTTTACATTTATGTTTCGTATGAGACAACAATCTTGCACGGGATTTGCAAACAAACCCACACGGGGGACAGGCTGAAAGATTGAACGTCATATGGGCTGATTTATTAATCCGATATTTAGTGTTAATTCTTAATTCTCTTAGATCGTTGAGGTGATTCTTTTCAAAATTAGTTATACCTCGGTGGAAGACATTTCTCCAGTTTGATCGGTTTTCAACAGCAAGTTCGAACTCCTCTATCGAGATGTTTACAGCAATTAAATTATATTTAAGTTTATCCTTGAACCTTTACCAAGACAGCCTAGGTTACGCTTACCATAAAAAAAAAAAAGTTGGCTATACATGAAGATTTTCGGCATCCGATCATCACACATTCTGATGACATGACCAGGTCATCTGAACTGTAATTGTATCAGAAAGGATTCGATACCACTGACGCCATATTTGATGAAAAGATCAGGGTTAGAGATTTTGTCCTGCCATGTATAACCGCATATTGAACGAAGACAGCATTTATGAAAAGCATGAAGTTGATCGATGTGCGACCAGTATGGCGTCCACGAAACTTACCAAGAAATATATATATATATATATATATATATATATATATATATAATAAGTAGGAGGATTTATATGTTTATCAAATCCTCCTACTTATTATGTATTTATTGTTGCTTGATCCGGCTTCTAATGCTCCAGTTGGCGCGGCTTGGTGATAGTAGTCGTGGCTCCAGGAGGCACAGTCTTATGGTTATATATTGAACTCAGGAGTAGTTCTGCCACGGAATATGTGAGTGAGTGGCGCTATGTGGGTCTGATATGATTCTCTTCGGTGTTGAGGCCCGGTTGGTACAGTTGGTATGTTGTCTGCTTGACAACCCAGCTGTCAGGGTTTCGATATCTGGTGGTGGATGCGCAATTATAGGACGAAACGGCCGTCCAGTGTTTCCTCTATTTTTCAGTTGAGATTTATATCGGACTCAATGAATTTATTCATTTTTTTTTTTTTATTATATATATATATATATATATATATATATATATATATATATGTCATAATATGAATGAAAAATACAGAATATTATCACATACATAATGTAAGCATTTTGCAGTTATTAACTATTTTGCCAAAAAAATTCCAGGATTTTCTAAAATATCTCAGATCTATTTTTTCTCCTTTGACATCTGTTAACCATTTTTGCTCTATCGACTCCTACGTAAAGCTCATCGCCCACTCCAATCTGTACTGGTGCTAAGAATAATAGGAATTTAGTATTTATTTCACTAAGTAAAAGTTTTTGAAATATTTGCTTAATATTTAAAATAATTCTTCACAAAATTTTTCATTTTAATATTCACTTATCTAATTCTCCTTCGACAAAATCGTAGGCCGCCCTAAAGATCTCAGTTCACAGGCTTTATTGTTGTTCATAAAACACGAAAGAGGTAAGCCGATTTTTCTTGTTTTTTTGTTACAGTAATATTCACCCTATACAAGGCCTGGGGGCCACTTGAGGTAGAATGTTACTTTAAAAGGCACTTTATACGGCTAGTAGAGGAAGATAACGCTTAACTCTAAACTCGTAGTGATCGGAGAAACATCCTCTTGGCAATCTGTTTCACAGGGCAGTGGTTTGCAGGGAAAAGCTGTTTGAGTGGAACCTACTTCTCGCCGATGAAATACGGGGGGGGGATTAAGGTGAATTGATCCTATGTAAGTGGCATGGCGGGTTCTAGCCATGAAGGTTAGACTTGACGGAACCAAGGACTGTAGTTCGTCTGAGCACTTTCCATGGTATTAGGGATAGAATATTTAGAGACTCACCACACCCCGCTTGAAAGAGAGAGTTTGGATGGTGGAAAATAATTTTTCTCCATCAAGGACTCAGAGACGCTTTTGAATTCTATCAAGACTGGGAAGTGAGTTCTGGCCAGCTTCTTGCTAAATGTAGAAACAATCCTCCATTTTCGTGCTGGCTCTTATAAAGATAAAGGACAGAATGAGGAGTCAGGTACTTACTGGAGCGGTACAGGGAGCCGATCATTTTACCTGCATCTTTAGCGATGGATCGTATATAAGAATTTCACTTGAGGTCGGGTGTGCGTTTAAGGCCCAATATCCTCTCAAAGCACGGTACCTCCTCAAGAGGACACCAGTTCATCGTGACTATCAGTAGCTCAGGCTCTGATCGGCGATGGATTTCGCAATCACAGTCACATGTTAGACATAGCATTGGTGCTGTATAATCAATTGTAGTGATGAAATTCTAAACATTGTTAGAGTAAAAACACAAGGAACATTTTTTAAAATAATTTCACCCCCAGGAAGGCGATGATGCCACTAAGACGCAAGGGTTTAATTTTAGTGAAAGTGAATGAGGATACTTTAGCGAGGAGAAACATTAGTTTTCAGGAAGACAGAAGGTGGCGATTGGCGTTGCATTTATATTTTTAATGAATGGTTGTGGTAAGGAAGCAAGAAGCTAGAAGAAATGTACACAGGCGAGAAGTGCGAGAAACGCGACTATTAGAATAGAAATTATGGGTAAATATAGCTATTTCAACAGTAAAACAATGGGACCTAACTGCCAATCTAGTAGTAGGATACACATAATGAGTAGCGCTCATTAGAACAATTGCAATCAGAATATTTATAAAAAGGTAGAGGGAAGCCATGTCAGAGAGGTGGGAAAGTGACTGAGGTCTAAGTGCCAGGTCATGACCGATAACATGACAGACCCTTATCTGGATTGTGTCGAGAATATTTACATATATAGCAAAAACACTGGACAAGGTATTCAATGCACTGATGAATGGTAGATTTCTAAACGTGATAAACCGATTCTTGCGAGAATATAAATCAGATTGAATATAAAGTTATTTTATTAATGAATAAATTCTCAATTAACCCCGATAATCTCCAGGTGTTTCTTTGAAAATCTTTAAAAACATTAGGTATCTGTACTTGGATAAGTATATTTCATTTTGGTCAAATGTGGTCCCAGTGAATTTTTAACCCTTTGAATTTAATTAAATCTGATTGGTGATTCCTTGCTCATCTTGATGTCCATATTGTCTCATTTTGATCTTGCCGATGTGACCTCTATCTTCTGGTTTTCTCCTTCTATATTTTCGATAGGATTTATCCCCTTGTTCAAATTTAAATTAAATCAAAGGGGAAAATCAGTGGGAGTGTCTGAGGAATACCCTTTGACCAAAATTAAATATACTTATCCAAGTACCATGAGTAATGTAGTTTCAGAATATATATTGTTATTGGGGGCTCTATCTCCAAAACCCTTGTAGTTCGATAACAAACAGACAGACATACATTGACTACAACTTTATATATATATATATAAATATACAGAACACAGATCGGTGTCCGCAACGTCATACGATATAAGTTTCACCTGGGTGTACTTTTATGTGGCTGGGTTAAAACATCGACGCTGGCTGTCGAAAAACGGAAAGTAGCGAATCTTGAACAAAACAACCAAGCATTTTCCGAAGGCCAAAATTGTACAAAAGCGGAAACCAACTGATGGGGTTCACTTTTCCAACTGACACCGGATTCAGGATTTCTTTCACCGGGCTCTGACGAAAATTCTGTGGACGAGAGCAAAGCAAGAGAGTTGTAGTTAAATAGGAAAGAAGAGGAGTGGAAGAGTGGGGGAGAAAGGGTGGGAAAAAAAGAGAAGAGGATGATATAATGAAAATCTGTTTTAAAGTCACTGGGGAAATCAAAAAGGGCGGGAGCAGGGAAGCAAGTAAACGTAAGACAGTTCTGCAGGTGAGAAATGCGAGAGAAAAAAAACTATTAGAATAGAACTGATGGTTGCATCTAGCCAGTTCAACAATAAAAGGATGGGACCTATCAGCCAATCTAGTAGGACGCTTAAATTCATGTGACCGATGTACCAGGTAGAAGATTTTCTTAGAAGTAGCGAATATTCTTTCTTTCTTTCTTTCTTTCTTTCTTTTATAACTCCAAGTCTATTTTCTAATGCTCATCATGTGTTGGTTCATTCTTTCTTTCTTTCTTTCTTTCTTTCTTTCTTTCAGTCCTAGATATTTTCTTTCTTTCTTTTTTCTTTTATCACTAAGTTCAACTTCAACAGCTTCTTTTTCTTCTTCTTCTTCATCTTAATCATTTATTTCTGTAAGGGCATTTAGTAGAAAATGTTAACAATTTCACACACACACACACACACACACACATATATATATATATATATATATATATATATATATTTGTTGGATAGATGTGAGTTTGTGACCCTGGGTTTCAGCGTGAAACCCAGGGTCACAAACTCACATCAATCCAACCAAATATGTTAGCTCTATCTCTGATATTGAGCGCTTTCTAATAAATAATATATAAATAATTATACATATATATATTTATTTATATTTATATACAATTTTCACACACGCACACACACACACACACACATATATATATATATATATATATATATATATATATATATGTTACAGCAAAAACAGTATAGTCTATTTCAAATTATCCATCTCTCCTCCTGCCCATCTATCTATCTATCTGTGTGTGTGCGCGCGCGAGTGTGTATTTCCGCATATATATATATATATATATATATATATATATGTCATTTCTGTAGTTCCTTGCCAACAGCAAGCAGAAATATTTCGCCTCCCGATGATGGCCATTTCGGTCGAAACTAGTCGAGGAATCTAAATGGAATAATAATAATAATAAAAAAACGAAAGAATATTAATCTGCAACCCAGTGTGTCTAATGATTTTAATTTTTTAATTTTTAATTTTCTTATTGTTCAAAATATATATATATATATATGTCTATTTATCACATCTCTCAGACTACATATCCATGCTCATTATCTCTCTCTATATATATATGTGTGTGTGTGTAGCCATAAAAAATTGTTAAATAATTGTATATATATATATATATATATATATATATATATATATAGTTGGTGTACACGGAATAAATTACAATAACCAAAAAATACTATTCATAAAAGAGTGCTCAATACAAAGTAGAGCATATATAATTTTTCGAAAATTATAACATAAATATGTTATAAAATCACTACAAAAATAGCTATTTTGTTTCAACACATCTGGTGTCTTATCGTGTTGAATGTAGAATAAGAAGTTGAATGTAGAATAAAGGGTTTTAAAAGGTTCAAATTGACCAAACACCCCTCGCAAGGGGAAACGCTGTTACATAAACTGCAATGACCAATCAAAATACAAGTATAGGAGAATTCAATAAACTTGACAACGAACCTTGGTTATAATAATTAATGCCTTAATGTTAGGGTTAGACTAAAATAGAAATCATTCTAAGTAATTAATATTAAATTTTACTATAATATTGAAAATTAAAAATTACCTCTATGAAATTTTAAATTTAGTCTGTATTAAGTTTAACATATAAAATTATTTAAAGAAACTGAGGAAAAATACATATATTTTGTTATTTATTTTGTTTTAATTGAAAGGCCAAAACTAAAGTTAGAATAGACGTTAAAATCTAATGTTGTGCTAAGCTTCGTTACAGATTAGATACATTTGAAGTGATGATATGGGCAGGGGAGAGTGACATCTTGCAAAAGACAAGGCATACATTATTGTCAACAACAGACAGACTGTACTGCAGCTCATCAGTGTAGCTATACCTTTGATAGCCTCAAGCCGGGATCGAAACCCGACTGAATTGGTATCAGCCGGATAAGCTACTACTAAGCCATTGGTGCACGGTAGGTACGGAGGTGAATTTAAAAGTATTTATTTTTTTTAGATAAACACGGCAGTGACTGGGAGAACCCGATTCGTTTTATCGTAGAGTCTTGCATTAGCAGCAGTAATAGTCGCTGTTTACAAACTCACTTTTCCTCCCCGAGAGCTCAACCGGGCCGAAATAATTTCTTTCCAGAGAGAGATAGAGAGAGACACAGAGAGAGAGAGAGAGAGAGAGAGAGAGAGAGACACACAGAGAGAGTGTGTATCTGCTGTTAATTGCTGATAAACTGACGAGTGAACGAACAGGTCCGTATACAAATCTCTGGATTCGGAATGCTGAAGGTAACATCAATCAGCTAAGTGATAAACGTTTTACTTATATTCATCCTATACATATATACCTACATACACAGCCAGGTGTAGCATTGATCAGAGAAAGAAAGAAAATCCATTCTTCAACAAACTACAAACCTTCTACAGTTTATGAGAAAGTGAAAGACAATGCATTCCATTGTAAAAATCGTAATAGCATTTATTTACCAGTGCCTCATGGGAGCCACCATTTTGTTGAATTGAGATATTTTCCTGTGTTAAAAGAAGATTTATATTCAGATAGTAAGCTGTCGGGATGGGGATTATTGCTGTTGCATATATCTTGTTAGAGAAGCTAATGGCTGGTCTGGTTGTCAGCCGTTTGAAGTTGGCAACGTTTTATTTAAAACTTTTTAAATACTGACAAACTCATATAAAGATTTTAAAATAGGAACATTTAATGTAAGAGGTTCCCGTGAAAGGAGACTAGTTTCAGGGAAAAACCTCGAACAGCCATTGTAGTTACATGGAACAATGACATCAAAAAGAACAATCAGTAAAATTTACACCATTTTACTCTGAAGAGCTTCGAAGGCCAACATCAATATCATGTGTTTGCGGGGCGGATAGAAGAAGACTGGTAAGAGTTGTATGTAAAGTTGCTGAAGATCGTAAACTGTTCTTATGATGGTGAGTTGAAATAAAAACCGTTATTTCTGATGACATTTCTTCTTCAGCGAAGCATATCAAACGAATGTTTTGTTTTTGTTTTTTTAACAAATTGCCTGATATATTTGCCATACACATGCACGCACAGAAATATACAGACTGAAAATGTACGCCATGTTTAATTTTTTTTCAAATCGACAAATCACGTAATAACACGTTTTTTTTTTTTTATTTTATTTGTAACATCTTAAATGTATATTATTAAATATAGCAGACAATTAGTGTCTACTATGTCTGATCATGAGCCGTTCTAAACTCTGTATATTTGTTTTAATGTCGGGTGAAAATAAAGACAGAAATTGTCCAACATTTGATATTTTTATTAAGCTGTTCCTTGATTTAAGCTTCTGTTTAAACATTTTAATAATTTAACAAATTTAACACCAACAAATAAAGACCAATAAGGATTACGATCTGCAATTTCTACCAGTTACATATACGCAGTCATCAAAAACAAGCAAATAACCAGCTTTAATATAACAACAAATCAGCCATAAAAAATTAAAATAATTTCAATTTTTACCTATCATACTTTTACACAGACCCCACCACACGTATATTCGTGCGTGCGAGGAAATATTATTCAACGAAAAAACAGAGCATTGGTCTGAATGGCTACATTCAAGAGACAAATGGATACACATCCCATCATTGAAATTCAACAATCAAATGCGTATGTATGCAGACAACAACAACAACACACACACACACACATATATATATATATATATATATATATATACATATGTCAAGTCCTATACTGTCCACATAGGTTTATGTTTGTGTGAGCTCCGCGCGTGTGTATGTGTGCCTGCGTACCTCAGTGGGTGTACGGGAATGCATGTATGTTTACGTTAGCATGAGTGACATTACGACGACGATCCCCCACTTCCATAACACGCAATCTACCCCACCCCACTTCCAATACACGCAATCTACATAAACACAAAATTTAAAAAAAATAATCAGTTTGTCTGACGATCGCAAAAGTGTGAAACCCAGGGACACAAACTGACATCAATCCAACCATATATATATATATATATATATATATATATATATAGTCTACACGACTCTCCCGTCTAATTCGACGTATGAGGGTCAGGCAGATCAGTTCCTAGGAAACCGACAGCCCGACAACAGCACATGAGATTTGATTAAAGTGATGAAGGTTTCGTGCAGGTCCATCCACATTTTTGAAGGGCTGAATACTGAGACCTGGTGCACTACGTGCCACAGGGTCCTCAAACGCAGGTTTTGAATTCAGCGTTGTCCTTCTCCTAGACCAGTTGCCATCCAAGGCTATAGAAGCCAGTCTGTCCTGCTATTTACCCATAGCTGGAGGGAGAAGAAGAGGATTCATACCTTTCCCAAGAAAAGTGAAGGTAATGCATTCGACTGGAATTCGATTCCTCAATCCAAGCCGCTATCCATTACTCCACCGTGCCTCCTCATATATATATATATATATATATATATGTGTGTGTGTGTGTGTGTGTGTGTGTGTGTGCGTGTGTGTGTGTGTGTTGTGTTGTGTGTGTGAAGGTCCTCGTCGAATTATGACCATGATTGTTTACGAGCACGATTGGTTATGACCGATAGGTCGTAAATCGATCTAGTCGTAAGTCGGCCTGGAACAAGACCAATGGTATGGTTTTCAGACATTTCTCCAAAATGTGCCGCCCGCTGGGGTCGCCTCCTCCAGGCTCCTGACACGAAGAAGTCGCCTTCCTGACAAATTCTAACCACTCGGCCCCGCGCCCACATTTTAACTGTAAAACATACTAAAATGGCTATAAATATAAAACATTTTATTGACCGCTGGTGCATATTTGTGAATTCTCGATGTTGTCAGCTCTGGCAGTGAAGTTGTTTTTTGTAATTTTTTTTGCACAAATATAGTGAGCTATTTCTGAATTGTTTGCCCGTTTTTTTCTCCTCATAAATTTCCTGACGTGGAAGGAAACCTGTCATGTGCCACCCGTCCAGTACCTGCAAGTCGTTCGATGTCTGGGAGTGATTGCTTCAGATCACGTACAATCACGTCCATTTTCTTCCATCCGTCGTTTAATCGTCATTTTTTGTGTCGAGATCAATAAACTTTCTTTCTTTCTGCGCAGTTTGAGGAGCAGACAAAGAAAATGTCGGTACCTCTTTAGCGTGTGTCCTACTGATCAGTGTATATCCTACCGCCACATGTGTCTCCTACATTATCTAGCGTTAGGGGAAAAGCAAAAACTGAGGGAAGGATGGTATTTATTATAAAATTTAAATAAAGAAATTATAAAATAAGAAATTTGACTAAAAAATTATAAAACAAGATATTTGAATCCTTTAAATAAAAAAATCCCGAATACCTTTTAATATATCGAGAAAAAAGTTGGGAGAATGCATTAATTATATAGGATACAAATGTGGTGTTAGGATACACACTAAAGTAGAAATTATCGTTAAGACACACGCTAAATCGGCCCTAAACTTTCCTCTTGATAGACAACTTGTGGTTAGGGTTAGGGTTAGGGGTTAGGGTTAGCAGGGTTAGGGTTAGCAGGGTTAGGGTAAGGGTTAGCAGGTTAAGGTTAAGGGTTATGTTTAGTGTTAGGGCTAGCAGGGTTAGGGTTAGGGTTAGCAGGATTAGGGTTAGCAGGATTAGGGTTAGCGGTTAGGGGATAGGGTTAGGGTGAGCAGGATTAGGATTAGCGGTTAGGGTTAGAAGTTTAGGGTTAGGGTTAGCAGGATTAGGGTTAGCGGTTAGGGGTTAGGGTTAGGGTTAGCAGGATTAGGGTTAGCAGGATTAGGGTTAGCGGTTAGGGGTTAGTGTTAGGGTTAGCAGGATTAGGGTTAGCAGGATTAGGGTTAGCGGTTAGGGGATAGGGTTAGGGTTAGCAGGATTAAGGCTAGCGGTTAGGGTTAGAAGGTTAGGGTTAGCAGGATTAGGGTTAGCGGTTAGGGTTCGGGTTAGCAGGTTAGGGTTAGGGGTTAGGTTTAAGGTTAGCAGGATTAGGGTTACGGGTTAGGGGTTAGAGTTAAGCTTATGTTTAGGGTTCTGGTAGATTTTTTAAGATAAAATTCAAAGACACAAATGGACTCGGGAGAAAGTGTGTTGTACCAATTCGCTGTCCTGTTCGTAAAGTCGAGCATTCGTAAAAAAAACATAAAAATCATAAAACAAGATATTTGAATCATAAAAAATATCATTAAATATCAAAAAACAAGATATTTGAATCCTTTAATTTAAAAAAATCGGAATATCTTTTAATATATTTAGAAAAACGGCTACACAATGCCTTAATAATGTAGCATACAAATATAGTGGTAGGACACACTAAAGCAGAAACTAACGTTAAGACACACGGTAAATCGTCCCCTTGATAGACATGTTGTGGTTTTATTTTAGGTGGTGTTATTTTTTAAGAAAAAAATTCAAAGACACAAATGGACTCGCACTAATGTGTGTTCTACCAATTCGTAGTCTTGGTCGTAAGGTCGAGCAATCGTAAAAAATAAAACCACATGAGTCGTAAGTCGACAACGATCCCGACTAGGATTGACTTTTGACACATTGATGAAACATAATTACACCATTATAATTGTCCATTCCTTAATTTCACCAATTCGAACCATCGGTTCCAGGACGGGTCTTGTCTTGTATACACTATTTCACAAGAGTTCAGATCAGAACCAAAATGATTTCGACGACACAGGCAAAGTTCCCTTTGAGTTACGGGGGCCTGGGCGTTCGATCACCGGTAGACTTGGTCCTTACAACATCACTTCCAATCGTGAATTAATTGATGCGATACTTGGTTGATCGTCTCAATGTTTCTCGGGTAGTTCTTTCGAACAAGCTTGCAGCGTCTGGGCCCAAGAAATACTTTCTATCCCGCTAAACACTTCAAAACAAAAAAAGCTGGGATAATATAAAATGCGAGGCCAATTTTACTAATTTGGGGCTCGCTCTCTAGATCAGCACCGCCTCGCCTGTCTACTATCTGCTTCACAACAGAGTGGTGGCACCTGGATCAACGCAGTGCCCTGTTCATCTCGCAGTACTCTTCTCGATGATGAGTACATTCGTGTCGGAGTCTCGATCTGTCTTGGGCTCAAATTATGCTAGCGTCACAGATGCAGACGTGAAGCTTCCATTGATGAGTTTTCATCTTCTCTCCTGTCATCGTGGAGCTGGGCACTTTCCACGGCATGCAGCAATAAACGTCATCATCAGAAGAGGTCTTCATGCAACTGGGGTTCCCCTCCCAAATCGAACCTGTAGGCCTCGACTGTGGTAATGGAAAGTAGCCGGATAGGGTTTACCACTTTCCCTTTTAAAATGGGGATGTTGTTGATTTGGGATACGACCTGTGCGGATACATTTTTGACCGTTAATATGATCAGGTCCGCGGTTGAGCCGGAGTCCGTCGTTCTGTACGCAAAGATAAAAAAAAGAAAAATAGTTAAATATTCTTCTCTTGCTGATAGATTTTTTTTTTTTTTACTCCTGTGGCAGTGGAGACTTCTCGGGTTATTGGCACTCGTTCGATGGCGTTCCTTCGGAGAATTGGCAGGATGGCGTCTCGATTAAGTGACGAGCCTCACCAAACGGAGTGGCTATTGCAGCATGTCTCACTGGCGAAAGGTTCGAGGTAATGCTTTCACCATCATTGCGGCTAGCAGAGGATAGCAAACAGCAAAAAAAAATGTGGCTATAGTGTCTGTAATATTAAAAGTCACAACTAAACGTCGCCGAGCGTTGAAAGAAATTTTTGATCAAGCCAGATCATGCGCCTTCTATAAACTGTGACTAAGGTTTACTCAGCATAGTATGAAATACAAAAACAATTGTGACTGACCAGTTTTCCACAAGAGGTGTTGTCGGGCAGCAGACTGGTGTGTCCGGTAACGGCCATCAGTTTTTAATCACTTCACCCTATATATGGCTTCTCCCTCTAGCTATGGGTAAATAGGTCGACAGACTGGGTTCTATAGTCTTGGATGGCAACTGGTCTAGGAGAAGGACAACTCTGAATTCAAAACCTGCGGAGGGTCATTTGGAGACCTTGTGGCACGTAGTGCACTAGGTCTCTGTATTCAGCCCTTCAGAAAGTGTGGACGGTCCTGCACGAAACCTTCCCCACTATAATCAAATCTCATGTGCTGTTGTCGGTCTGTCGGTTTCCTAGGAACTGATCTGCCTGACTCTCATACGCCGAATTTGACGGGAGAGTCGAGTAGTACATGACAGTAAAACGACTACTATCACCCGGGACGCAGACAAAAAAATAGTTAAATATTCTTCTCTTACTGATCGATTTTCTTTCTTTTTTTTTCTTTTTTTTTTTTTATTCCTGTGGCAGTGTAGATTTCTAGGGTTATTGGCATTCGTTCGATGGCGTTCCTTTGAAAGATTTTTGGGATGACGTCTCGATCAAAGGAAGAGCCTCACGAAATGGAATGGCCCTTGCAGCGTGTTTCACTGGAGATGCTGCAAGGTAATGTCTTTCTCTGTCATTGGATAGAAGAGTTCGAAGAGAATACTCAAAGAGTAAGAGTGAGCTTTGTCAATATTGGAAAAATGCTTGGGGTGGTCTGCCATCTTTTTTTTTTTTTTTTTGTAATCGAGTTCCCCCCGAACAGGGCAGTAAAGCCACTTAAGACAAGGGCCACATTTTTGTATTTACAAAATAATATTAGTTTCATCTATGGTACAATTATATATATATATGATGACTAGTTAGGACTACATAGAGACTTGAGGTATTATGGTGATTGTAGTTAAGAATATTAAGTAAGAATAAAAAAAAAACATATAAACTTTTTTCAATAAATTTTTCAGTTGACCATATGAATAAATAAAGCTAAATGTTGTGTAGTGAATTGGTGTCATATTATGGAGTTAGGATTTCCAGCTATATCCATCATTCAACAACTTTTCATGGCAAATTTTTAGACGGGCGACATTTCTTACTACGATTCCTCAAGTCTTTGTAGCTAGCACAGCTTCTTTACAGAACAGTTAAATGACTGAACAAACTCCCGAGAGAATTCTTCCCCGATCACTACGCTCTTAACCTCTCAGAGTCTAGAGACAACCGCTATCCTTCCTACATATCAGAATAATACTCATTTCTCACATCTTCCTCTTATGCCCTTACCACATCATCATTAATTATCACTCTACATTGAGTGTCTCTTGCGCATTCTATTTGCCGGGCAATAGTATAACAGAAATAAATTATCAAGAAAATAGATTTCTCGAGTCGACTAAATGGTATCGCTCTTTTTAGTGTTGATGGGAGTTTCCTTCCTAACCTTTGTTTAACGTAGTGTGGAAAGTTAACGCCATATCTTAAATGGTTATGCAAAATGGGTTGAATACGATAATCAGCGTAAAAGACAGAGGATTACCAAGAATACATCTCCTCAACAAATCACGAGACGGGAGTTCCATGAATGAGACGTAATGTCGATAAGTGTGGGATCGTAGAGGTTTTTTTCATTTGGATTTCTTAAAACGTAACGAAACACTAAATGCACATTTTTACGTCCGACAGCTACAACGTGTCCGTAAAAGTTAAAAAAAAATGCTATGCTCGGCAATAAGAAAAAGATTTGTTCGCCTTCATGTGAAAGCAAGGTCTCAAACTGGAATAATAAGAATACATTTCTGGGACAGTAACACACATAATGTTTCGTACGGCGGTGGCAGCGGACAATGCGGATGAAATGGAAAAATATAGTTCTCTATGAAAGCACAGGACACCATACAGCAAAATTAATATAGGAAAACTGAGCAACTAAGTGTGTTTGGCCTACTGAAATCACGATATTCTTCGAATATTATTTTGATCGCTAAAATTTTCTCTAATCGAAGCCAGATTCAAGCGTATGACGATATTTTTCGCATAAAAAAATCACTAATTGAAGCCTGGCACAAAAAATTGCCGATAACTTTTTCGCAGAAAACTTTTCTCTAATTGAAACACCGACATAAATGTTTCTTGATAACTTTTTCGCATTAAAACTTTCTCTAATTGTAGCCAGACTCAATATTTTGTCGATAATTTTTTCGCATAAAATCTTTCTCTAATTGAAACCTGATTCAAGATTTTGTCGATGATTATTTCGCATAATCACTTGTTTTTAATTGAAACATGACTCAATAATTTATCGAAAACTTTTTCCCATAAAATCTTTCTCTAACTGAAACTACATTCAGGATTTTTTCGATAACTTTTTTGCCTAATTTTTTTTCTCTAATTGAAACCTGACTCAAGATTTTGTCGATAACATTTTTGCATGAAAAACATTGCCTAATTGAAATCTGACTCAAGATTTTGTAGATATCTTTTTCGCATATACACTTTTTCTAATTGAAACCTAACTCAAGATTTTGTTGATAACTTTTTCGCATAAAAAAATTCTCTAATTGAAAATTAACTCAGGATTTTGTCGATAATTATTTCGCATAAAATCTTTTTTTAATTAAAACCTGATTCAGGATTTTGTCGATAATCATTTCGCATCAAAAAGACTTTCCCTAATTGAAATCTGACTCAAAATTTTGTAGATATTTTTTTTGCATAAACACTTTTTCTAATTGAAACCTGACTCAAGATTTTGTCGATAACTTTTTCGCATACAAACCTGTGAACTTCTATTGAAAAGATATCGAAGGGTGACCTGATTAGGGGCAACAAGTCGTTGGGATTAATGCTGAATATCCAGTCGAAAAATACGTAACTTTACACTATTGTTTGAAGAAATACGTGATTCATCAAAACGTGGATCATTCATGACTAAAGCCAATAATAATAATACTTTTAAAGAGAAAATATTCACAGACCCCGAGCGAAAAAAAAAAAAATGGCGCATTTGTTCAAAAATAAGATAAGACGCTAAATCTAGGAATATATGAATTCAGCAAATTGTTTCACAGACATGAAAAAATGAATCTGCAAAGGTCTGAAAAAATGTGCAAAACTATTCTGTTCGAAAACTTCAGGAAATTATATCGGATTATCATAGAAAATAAAAAAAAAATTATAAAACTTCTATTCGAAAATGTAAACAAAATTTATCAGCAGGATCCGAACTCTGCCGGAGGAACTAAAAATTTTCAGACATTTGCTTGGAATTTAAAAAAAAAACGACTTCCTCGAGATGTAAATAAAATGTACCAGCATCACTGGGATGGTTGGCCTAGAAAATAAATAGTAGAAAACTCATGTTTGAAAATGTAAACAAGTGCCGTCAAGAGTATTAGGAATTTTTTTTAATAATTCTACCACAAGCAAGACAATAAAGCCACTAAGACGCAAACAACTGCTGAGTGAGAGAAAACGAAAAAAAAATCTCCTTGGAAGATAAAACAATAAAAGAACACGAATTAAGAACAAATCTGATAAAAAATGACCTTGCGTTAAAATCTTTCAAGATCAAAGTTAGCTAGAAAATAAGAAGCCGGAAGAGAGTTCACAAAACCGAGAGTTACGCGAGAAGAAACTGTCAGCATAGAACATACGGTTATATCTAGCCGTTTCACCTATAAAATGATGAAACCTTGTCACCAATCTAGCAACGTGATTCAATTCATAAAATCAGTGTTCCATAGAGGAAAATGATATTTATTTTGAAAATATTAGAATGCAGCACAAGACCAAAAGAGGAGATAGGGGAGGGTGGTACTTCAATGTGTCGCATTTTAAGCTTAACTAGATCTAGTTACTCAGCAAAACATACCACAAACAGTATTTCTTACACTAAAACAATATTATTTTTACTTATTATTCTTACTACAGTCGCCATAATACCTCAAGTCTCTATGTAATCCCAACTAGTCATCATATGTACAATTTTACCATAGATGGAACTAATATTTATTTTGTGAATACAAAAACGTGGCACAAGACCAACAGAGGGGATTGTGGAAGGCTGGTCTTCAGTCTGTCTTATCTTAAACTCAGCTAGCCACGATTATTAACCTAAATATACCACAGTATTACTTACTTAAGACAACACATTCTTACTTAATATTCTTACTACAGTCACCATAATACCTCAGGTCTCTATGTAGTCCTAACTAGTCATCATATATATATATAATTGTACCATAGATGAAACTAATATTATTTTGTAAATACAAAAATGTGGCCTTTGTCTTAAGTGGCTTTACTGCCCTGTTCGGGGTGAACTCGATTACAAAAAAAAAAAAAAAAAAAAAAAATGGCAGACCACCCCAAGCATTTTTCCAATATTGACAAAGCTCACTCTCACTCTTTGAGTATTCTCTTCTATCTTCTATCCAATTCATCCTATGTCAATTTAATAGGGGAGAGGTCAGGAGGTTGAGGTGGACAAGTCATAATTTCCAAATTTAAGTTCCTCTTTTTCACTCGAGATAATTTTAACATAATTTAAATGAGTGTTTTGGATTGTTGCCTTGTTGAAAGGTGATTTTTTTCTAATTATCCGTAAACCTGCTGGTATATCATGTCTTCACAAAATCGAATGATATTGGTGTTCTTTATGATTTTCTTGACCTGAATCAAATCACCAGTCCTTTTGGGAGGGAGAACGTCTTTACACGCAGATATTACTCCCCACCATATTAATTCAATTGTTTACAAATACGTTTGAGGTTGCGGAGCCAACTACATAGGGAGAACAACTGTGCGCTTAGACATTAGAATAAAGCAGCACGTTCCTACTAAAATCAGAAACCACACCTTGCCTTCGAGTGGACTCGTCTCGAACACCTACAGTTCCGCCATATGCGAACATCTTTTAAATAGCAGAGATTGTGCTGCCAAATTCAGTGTCGACTGGTTCACCGTGTTGGCCCGCTCACACTCCGTATTTTATCTTAAGGTTCTGGAGGCGCTTTACATCGGGTCCCGCAAGCCTTCTTTGTGCAAACAACGTGAGTGTTTGCTGGGACTCGCTGTCATCTGCCTCTAGTTCCTTCTTGCATATATACAGGTATATATATGTACATATAGGTATTTTTTCCACCTATTCTGAATGTACCTTTCTCTGTTTTAATTTTGAATCTCCCGTGGAAGCCTGATGAGCCGGAGCGAAACCGGTTGCTTCCACCCCCCCTTGTTGTTGAGTGTTTTTTTTTTTATTATTTAATATTGTTTTAATATGACGTGTAATATTAAATTTTACACTTTTATTTCGATCATTAAATTTTGTACCTACAAAAATATCTTTATATATATATATATATATATATATATATATATATATATATATATATATATATATATATATATTAATAAATAAATAAATAAAAGAAAGACAATAAGAAATTGTGCGAAGTTTTTAGCACATCCGTTTCGTCCGCTACAGACATTTTCAAAAGTAAAATTTCCAAATGTATTTATTAGAACAAAGTATCTATAAACAAAAAAAAAATAAAAAAATAAAATAAAAATAAAATGTTGTTAGTTACTAGAAGAATTTAAAAACGCACATAAATATTCATTGGGTTAACTGAAAAATTACGTCATTTATTTTTTATGTTTGAACAGAATTTTTCTTATGTTGAAATATTGTTTGCATTTTTGTGATAACGGATTTCTTAATATATTTGCTGTGTATATTACGCTTGGGAGGGTAGTGATTCTGTTAGGAAAGGTGAGATTGGGAAAGAACCGGGCGTAGATTCATATTTGAATAATATTCAATAGTAGCACTCTCGAGGATTTTCCTTCTTAGTGAATTATTTTCTTTTCTAATGAGTGTAGCATGTTTAAAATCAAAATTGTGTTTGAATTTGTTTCTATGTATGACCAGTACATTTGTCAAATTGTTACTTATGAGGATCCTTTTGTGTTTATAGATGCGTTTGTTTTTTTACATTTCTGCATGTTTCTCCAATGTATTATGAGGAACAGTTTGGCAAATCATTTTATATATGCCTCCTTCTGAAAGAGTTTTTAGATCTGGTTATATCCATAATATCTTTGGAAGTGGTTGTGATTATTTTGGGTGACTTTAGAAGGGATATGTTGTTCTTTTAGATAGAGGACGTGACGGATGTTCGGTAGTATTATATATCTGTTTTTGCAGAGTTCATTATTATGGAACATGTTGTTATATTTGTTACGGTTCTATATTCTGTATGCCTTTCTGTGTGCGTTGTGGATAAAGTGATATGGATAGTGGATGTTTTTGAATGTGTTTTATATATATGTTTCCTCTTTCAGTAAATATTGAGGGCTGCAAATTCTTAATGCTTTTAAGCAGAATCTATAATTATACTAGATTTAATTTTAGAGGAGTGTTTTGGGTAGAAACTGAAAAGGTTGTTTTTGTTTGTAACTTTTCTATATACGTCAAAATTGTAGAGAAGTTTGCAGTTCGTCGCAATTTCAAAGTTGAAATCTGTTGTATGTTCAGCGTTAAGTTGGTAGACAAAATCTGTTAAATATATATATATATATATATATATATATATATATATATATATATATGTATATATATATATATATATATATATATAATTTATAGATTTATCAATATCTCTATTATATATAGAGATATTGATAAATCTATATATATATATATATATATATATATATATATATATATATTATTTTTCAACCTTTGGAAATAAAGTCTGATGATCCGCAGTCCTTTAAAGGCTGTGGTGAAATAATTTATTACATGGAACCTTAAAGTGGTCTGTTTTTATTTAAATTTATATATATATATATATATATATATATATATATATATATATATATATATCGGATGGAACAGCAAAATTGTCCAAAGTCGTGAAATAGCATAAGACAATTATCCATCCAACAAAATGTTTAAAATCTAGAAAATCACTAAACTAAGTGACTTTCTTTTTTCAAGGTTTTCAAATAAGACAGTTTAGGCATCTTGACATCATATGTCGTAAGAATTACGGAAACAATCCTTGGAATTATTCAGCTAGAACGAGAACAGATTCAAATAGTTTTGTGTCAACCCCATTGCGAAATGAGCAATGGTGAGAGGAAAAACATAATTCAAGCCTTCAGTAATGTTACCAACATTCATACTCTGGCTTCCATCTTTAAAGTTCATTCAAGAACCACCAAGAAAATGGTAAATAAGTTTTAACAAGAGGGAACAGTAGACAGCAAAACTGGATTAAGATGTCAAAACAGCGAGAGGGATCATCATTTCAACTTAGAGCTAAATACATTCTTATTGTTTAAATTAAAGTTCAATAGTGTTAGTAAATCCTCGTTGAATTCCAGTAGGATATCTTTAATCATTTCTTAGATACAACGATTCAAATATTAATCTAACAAGTGTACTGTTAAACGAGTTGGACAATTTTTGTTACATGTCACATATATATATATATATATATATATATATATATATATATATATATATATATATAAGTTATGAAGATTATAATAAGTATATATGATAATATATGTTAATAATATTACGTATAATAATTATATATATAGAAAATTTTACAGTCAAAGGATTTGGATAATTTTGCTGTTACACATGTTTTTATATATATATATATATATATATATATATATATATATATATATACATATGTGTGTGTGTGTGTATTTATATATACATATATTCAGTTATGATAATTATAAAAAGAATATATGATAATATATAGTAATAATATAATAATTATATATAAAATAATTTAGACAACTTTGTATTACACATGTCATATATATATATATATATATATATATATATATATATATATATGTATATGAACAAAGATAGTGGTAGATGTTATTCAGCCATTGTAACAGAAACAGCAGTACTAACCGAAATATTCCCTGTATTATGGAAACTTATAAAGAAAGGAATCGCTGGTCGTCGCCAGAGCAACAGTGACAAAAGAATTAAAACGTTGGGGAAAGAATTCAGCTAGGTAATGATTTGTTTTCGACATTGCATCGCTTATGCATATTTGATTGACGGACGAGAAAAATAAAAATGGAAGAAGTCAAAAAGGCGGGAAAATAGTGGAATGAAAAAAAAAGTAAAAGCTCGAACGAGAAATTAAAAGTGCGGGAAGGAGAAATCATAGTACGGAATCAAATTGAAGCAGACTAAAAAAGCAATGTCTTTGCGAGGGAAAGAAAGAAAGAAAGAAAGAAAGAAAGAAAGACATTAAGTAAGGGAGAGAAAGAAAGAGTGAAAAAATAGAGGAAAACAAAAGGAACAAGGAAAGAAAAGAGACAAATTTCTCTTTCTCCAAGACACCGATAATATAATGTAAAAGAAATGAAGATATTAAGAGAGAAAGAAAGAAAAAAGCATCAAGGAAGTAAAGAAAGAAAGAAAGAAAGAAAGAAAGAAAGAAACGAAAGAAAAACAAACAAACAAACAAACAAACAAACAAAAAGAGAAGGAAGGTATGAAATGTATCTGTTTTCAAGACACGGATGATATAATTTAAAAGAAAGAAATAAAGAAAAAAGAAATAAATTACAGATAATGAAATACGAATATAAGAAAGAAAGAAAAAAGGAAGAAAGGAAGAAGTTAAAGATAAAAAAAAAACGAATCTAAGAAAAAAGAAAGAAACAAACACAATATGGCGACTGGATGGAAGACCAGAAAAAAATGGAAACGGAGAAAGAAAAGAAAAAAAAAGAATTAAAAAGTAAATATAAATAGACAAGAATATATAGAACCATGCAACTGTCAAAAGCATCATCCTGATTAATTCCAATGAAATTGAAGACTGAAGATGGACGGTTGAAAAGGTTTTCTTGCGGAAAAATGGCGTAGAGAAATGCAATGACAACGACCATCACCATCTTGTATAGAACAGGAACAATACTACAACATTTCCACAGAAAAAAAAAACACTGGCACCTCGATATCTATTCCAAATCATCATAAAGATATAATAGACATCAAGTACAAAACAAATACAACACAGATCATAGCGTCTCTCTCTCTTTCTCTCTCTCTCTCTCTATATATATATATATATATATATATATATATATATATATATATATATATATTGAACAATAAAAAAATTAAAATCTTTAGACACAATGGGTTGTAGATTAATTAATTTTTTTATTTGTTATCTTTTTAACATGAATCTTTTAACATTCCTTGTGTTGGTCATATATATATATATATATATATATATATATATATATATATATATTTGTGTCTGTGCCTGTGTGTGTGTGTCAGGGAGGTATTATATTTGTTCCATCGAAAGAAATGTGTATATTTTAAGGAGAATAAAGAGGCCACAAAAGTTTTTGGTTATAATGTGTGTTTCTTCTAAATATATATTTTACTTTATTTTCCATATTTTTTGCAACACGCGTTTCGAGTCTTGTCACTTCATCAAGCGAAGAATGGTGATTTCCAGATATTATTTAAAGGAATTAACTTTTTCCATGCGTTTTTTTATGTTAAATCATTGGGTTTTTTTGGGGGGATTAGTTTTTCAAGTTCTTCTTCGGTTGATGGAGAAAATGTTCCTCTGCTTAAGGGGTAATAAATCTGGTCTGTGGTCCTTAAGAGTGATGTAGCATTTTGTACCATATTTTGAGGAAAACCCTACTTATAAAATGATAAACACAACCCGACCTACATCGGAAAGATAAGCAAAAGAATCCTAGAATGGATTGCTAAGAAAATTAAAAACCACTTTGGATTAACACTCTGGATTAATAACAGAGAAGTCATCAATTAGTTTACCAGTATCAGAAATAAGCTTGATTGCACCCTGATACAGTTCGGTATTGTGGATTATTTTCAGTCAATATCTATTCACGACTGCCCTTGAGTTTGCTACTGTATATTCAGACCTAACAGAAGAGGAAATGAACATAATTCTTAGTGCAAAAAAATCTGTCCTCATTCCTAATGGAGACCAATGGATTAAAAACACTGAATACTATTTTGACATCACCATGGGATCTTTAAACTCTGCAGAATCTTCTGATCTTGTCGGTCTATTTATACTAAACACCCTGACCGTTCACCGTGAATTAGACATTAAAGACATCGGGCTATATAGAGATGAGGGGCTAATGGTAGTGAGGAGTTTCACAAATTTTAAAATTGATACAATTAGAAAGATGATATATAGTGTCTTCAGAAAACTAAATTTAAAAATCTACAGTCAATACAAAATTGAAATGGATAAACTTCCTCGACGTAACTCTGGACTTAATGAACAACGTATGCAGGGAACCTAACGCTAACCCCTTGTCTGTGCACCCTAGGTTAAACCACCCTCTATCTATAATTAAGCATATACCCTTATCAATAGAGAAAAAAATCAGCATGAACTCCGCAAATGATGAAATATTCCAACAACACTGTAATTTTACAACACAGCTCTAAAAAATAGTGGATACAAAAACGCTAACCTCAATTATGGAAACAAAAGTACTAACCAGAAGAAACACAGGAAAAGAAAAATCGTTTGGTATACCCCTCCGTTCAACCAAATGATTAGTATTAAGCTAGAACAAAAATTCCTAGCTTTAATTCAAAAACATTTTCCTACTGATAGTAGATTTAGCAAGATCTTTAATAAAAACACCTTAAAATAAAGCTACAGCTGCACTGTAAATCTAGAAAGAATCATAAAAACATAACAATAAAATCCTTGAAAAACACGCATGCCAGAATATTATTAATAAAAATCCTAAACTAAAATTAGACAAAAATAATTAAAAATTATGATTGTAGAAATCCTGAAGACTGCCTGTTGGAAAATAAATGCCGCATAGAATCTGTGGTATACCAATGTTCAATCTCATCCACTGAGAGTCCTAACATCGAAATGATATATATAGGATCCACGAAGAAAGAATTTAAAATCAGGTGAAGACAACACAAAAGCTCCTTCAATGATATTAGAAATAGAAATCAGATATCCCTATTCAAATATTTTTGGCATTTAAAAGAAATGAATAAAACACCAAAAGTAAAATGGAAAATAATAAATAGAACAAGAACTTGTAAAACCTGGGATGACCTATGCCCTTTATGCCTACATGAAAAACTACACATTACTAAGTTTCTAAAAAACGAAAATTTATTAAATCATAGACATAAGTTAACGGTTTTTTGCGGACATTACAATTTTCGCCTTAAATAATTAGCTTAAAATGTTTTAAATTTCATAGTCTATAAACAATTTCAATTTCAAGCAAAAGGTTTAAAAGCTCAAACCAATTATAAGAAAAACCTTTTATGTAGTCGTCAAAAAACAAATTGTAGTTCAATACGACGTATTTATATACAAAAAAAAACTTTTAGAAAAAATTTAATTAAGGTATACATATACAAATTTAACGGCGTACCAATAAGGCCAAAAACTCTTTGTCGTTGAAACAGACCAGACGATATGCTTCAAACTAATGTCATCATTCGCTTGAAAAAAGACACCCCGACCCTACCTTAACTTAACTTCTTTCCTAAAGTAACTAATATGTTGATACAATATGTTCACCCTTTCGCCCCTTATAAAAAATAATTGGTTTCCCCGTTTTCATGTAATTAATATTACGAATATATATGCTTATAATTTATAAATCCGTAAATTTCAAGATTAGTTATTCCAAAAATCGCTTGAGGATGAATTAGTGCTGTTTGTTTAGCTTCGGTTTTTGAAACATGAGAACTCTTATGTAGCGATGGAATCACATTTTTTTAAAAAATAATTATAATTTAGGCCCTACTTATGTACTGAGTACTGTTTTTTAAAAATGAAAACAAAATACTAAAGACCTTTGGATTATTCACTAACGGTTCTTTCCTATTTTTCTATATATTTGCACACACACACGCACCCCCAACACACACACACACACACACACACACACACATATATATATATATATATATATATATATATATATATATATATATACCATATATATATACCGGTGTAACATTAAAATTGTCCATTTGTTAGATTAAGATTTAAAAGTTGTAACTTAGAAATGATTAAAGATATCTTACTGGAATTCTCTGAGGTTTTTATAAAACCACTGGACTATACTTTGAACAAGGAAAATGTATTGAACTCTAAGTTGAAATTTAAAAACTTATTGTTGTGACCTCCTGATCCAGTTTCCCTCTCTACTGTAGCCTCTTTCATTGCTGAATCTCCTCCCTCACGCGCCAAACGTCTTATGGATTGAGTTGGATTTTTTCTAATTGACCTCTTTAGCTTTTAGTTGAAGTAATGATCCCTTTTCTTGTTGTGACTTCCTGGTCCAGTTTTGCGACTGTTCCCAATTTTTTTAACTTATTCACGGTTCTCTTGATGGTTCTTCAATGGACTTTGAAGATGAAAGCCAGTGTATGAATGTTGGTAGCATTACTGAAGGCATGAATGATCTTTTTCCTCTCAACATTGCTCATTTGAGAAGTCAGAGGGTCTAACACAAAAAAGATTTTAACTTGTTCTCTTCCTAGCTGAATAAATCAAAGGGTTTTTTTAGGGATTCTTACGTTATAAATCGTGCCAATATCGCTCAAATTTTCAGGAATGCTATTAGGTTGGTCTAAAAATAATGACGTAATAATGTCGTTTTTTGACTTTAAAAATACATCAAAAAACGACATTATTACGTCATTATTTTTGCACCAACCTAATACTTTCTGATGTTATCGGACTGGATCGAGTTCGATTCCAGCGTGCGGCACCTTTGGAAAATGCCTGAAAATCATACTACGGGTTGACCCAAGCCTTGTGTGTGAAATCGTGTAGACGGAACTCTTGTGGGCCGTCCATAGCCGTGCTAGCATAAGAGCCACAAGTCATCTCCGCAGAGAGATTAAGCGTGCTGGCCTTGTTGAAATTGTTAATCACGTTAGATAACACCCTCTCTCCCAGAAACTGTAACTAAGGTCTGTCGATAGAGTTGCAGTATAAACCGCATGTTGTCTGTGGGTATTGTGCAAACACAAATGTGCCTGAGCGAACGTCTGCAATAGGGATTGGCTAGCCACCCTTCTAGACGGGTATCCCTGAATAAGAGTAGCCAGCTATATATATATATATATATATATATACGATGCGATGAGAACGAAAGTAATATATAAATTCCAACGTTCACAGCATTAATTCAACAGAGGGCTCGATACCGATAGTAGAGCGATAATTATTCTGTTATTATAATTTTATCATATAGACAAAACCATTTTACTCACTACAAAGATGCAACTTCGTTTCAGTGCATTTCAACTGCACTTCGACGAAGTGCAGTTGAAATGCACTGAAAGAAAGTTGTAACTTTGTAGTGAGCAAAATAGTTTTTGTCTATATGATAAATCAAAATATATATATATATATATATATATGTGTGTGAGAGTGTGTGTGTGTGTGTGTGTAGTAAAGGTAGGAAATCCGTTGTAATATAATATAAGTGGATCCGAGTAACATAAAATTTTAAAACTAATCCACAAAAAGGACTCTTTTAGTTTCCATCAGCCTCTGTTTTATTTCCACCGCCATTCAGTGTACATACACACATATACATAGTGATAGAAAGAAAGAACGAAAGAAAGAAATAAAGAAAAAAATTGATAATATATTCATAATTTTTTTTAAAAATGTCTACAAGGAGAGAATAAAATTACGCATAAATAGCTGTTGCATTCTTTTCCGTTGAGGTCTAGCTCCCTGTAACCGTTTCACACATGATGTCACTTTGGATTAATTTGAATCCCAGCGTTCCAAAATATGCCAAGATGTAGCAAAAAAACATTGTCTATCACCCTGACGGTTGAAAGTGCTTGAGTAAAATATCACAAAGTCGCAAATGTGCAGTTCATCGCCCTGTTCACCTATGACATCTCCATCGCTAATTCCCATTCAAATAAGCTCTATTGCGTGTTTAAGGCCCACAAGTTCGGACCTTTACAGCTAGCTCTAGCCGTGTCATATTCTCGTACAATCAACGAAGTTAAGCTCCGTCGATCCCGGTCAATACCCAGATGGGTGACCGCTTGGGTATATCAGGTAATCTTGGGTGTGCGGGTGGTGTAATCGATAACGGCTCGGGAGTGGAATTCGGAATACAGATTTCCAATTTCATTAAGGTTCGTTGTATTCTCTTGTTTTTCATTTTCATTTTGCATTATTCTTTTCGCTTTTGATGTTGTAAAAAGCTATTTATTCGTCCAATGTTTAGGTTGCTTGCCGCAGTCTATTCTGTTATTTTGGCAGGTTGACAGTTTTTAATTTATTTATTTGGATTGAGTATTTTTAACGAATAGAATAAATAGTACAAAATGAAATTGAAAAACAAGTAAAATAAGTTAACCCAAATAAATAGATAAACAAACAAGCCACTCCCGTAAAATTAACAGAATAGATTACCCACAATGCACCACTGACCCATCTATATAAATAGCCGAGGAAAAACCCAGCATACACGGCTTGACGATTGCCTCTGAGTGTTGACTTCAATGATCACTTTTATATTTATATTTACATCCGCTCCATCTCTGATATTGAACACTTTATCCTATAAATATAGCACACCTTAAAACTATATTTCTTCATATAGACACACACACATATATATATATATATATATATATATATATATATACAAACACACAAATATATATATATATATATATATATATATATATATATATATATATATATATATATATATATATATTTAATAAAAATACCAAAACTTTTTAATGTCCATTAAAAAGGATTTTGTTGAAATAAATTATTTTAATGGTCCTTTTTAAAGTGTTCTGTTTTTCATTAAATACTAGCTCTGTATTCACATTGAGCTCTCAGGATTTCATCCTCCTTGAATTACCCATTCGGTTTACCAAATTCTTGGTAACTTAACTAATTATATATATATATATATATATATATATATATATATATATATATATATGTGTGTGTGTGTGTGTATGTGTGTGTGTGTGTGTGTGTGTGTGTGTGTGTGTGTGTGTGTGTGTGTGTGAGTGTTGTGTACGATACACCTAATTTACATAAGTGGAGTACCGACCATATAAATATGGGTTGGTACCGGAAGACGGGGGTTGAAGAAGACATCGAATCGAGAGACTCTGCCCGACTGCGATTTAGTCAACCCATTATGCAGGAACAGTCTTCCCAAGAATATACCAAAACTAACTGTAAATATTGTGTACCTTTTCCTTGTTTCAATACATTTTGTTTACGTACATTTTGTGTTGTATTATTATTATTCCATGCTTATCCAAGTTTCAACAGTGAGAGAGAGACAGTTTTTGTGTGTGAGTGGACTGCCTGTTTTTCCATGCGTGTGTGTTTCTAAATGCTAAATTCCTTCTATTTTCTTTTAATACAAGGACCTTTTCCTCACGACTCATTAAATGTCACCCCCTTTGTAAAATGCCGCCACTCGATTCTACCGAGACTTCACCCTTTCTCACAGTACATTCGCTTCCTTGCTTTATTCATGTCAAACAAGTTTCTGTCTCTCCCCTCACGGCCGGCGTTGGTCTAGCGGGGTCACCATGTGTTTTAAGGTTGACCTATCCTCTCTGTTTCGGCAAACACTTTCTCGAAAGGTTTGCGCAATTTCAGCTGGGATTTAAGAGACATGAAAGCTTTTACGAAAACAGCCTCGGAGAGAGACAACGTCGACGGTACATCACTTCCGCCATTTTGGAGTTCTCCGCTTCCTCTTGGCGTTTTGCGAAGCGTACCTATTGGTTATGGCTGACTTCGTGTTGACTTTTCTGAAGCAAAAACAGAAGGAAAGAGGGAACAGTGAATCGAGAAATGACAGTAAGAATATTCGGAAGTGAAAATATAAGAAAAAAAAATGAAGGAAAGGGCGAATTTGGAGCAAGGAAATAAACAAATAATGATGAATAATAGAAAAAGAAAAGGAGAAAGAATGTATGAGAGAGAGGGAGAGAGAGGGAGACGTAACTTCTTGAGAGGAAAAAAATTAGACAAAAATAAAAAGAGGAGATGAAAGAAAGAAAAAAGGGAAAAATAAAAGAAAGAAATAATTTATGAAAGAAAGAGGGAAAAGAAACATTTTAAACGGAGAAGATTAGAAAAAAAGGAAAATTGTAAGATTGAAGCAAAGAAAGAAAGAAAGAAAGAAAGAAGGAAATAAAAGATGAAAATACTAGTAAAGAGAAACAGTTGAGAATAACAAATGTAAATCAAAAGGAAAAGAAAGAAAGAAAGAAAGAAAAAAAGAAAGAAAGAAAAGAAAAGAAAGCAGGATACCAAAGCTTTTGAAGGAAAAAATTAGAAAGAAAGAAAGAAAGAAAGAAAGAAAAAAAGAAAAGAAAGCAGGAGACCAAAGCTTTTGAAGGAAAAAATTAGAAAGAAAGAAAGAAAGAAAGAAAGAAAAAAAAGAAAAGAAAAGAAAGCAGGAGACCAAAGCTTTTGAAGGAAAAAATTAGAAAGAAAGAAAGAAAGAAAGAAAGAAAGAAAAGATGAAAATACCAGTAAAAAGAAACAGTTGAGAATAACAAATGTAAATCAAAAGGGAAAGAAAGAAAGAAAGAAAGAAAAGAGGGAGATTAAACAGTATGAAGGGAAAAAATATTAGAAAAACGAAAACGCGAAATTGGAGCAAAGGCAGAAAGAAAAAAAGGAAAGAAAGAAAGAAAGAAAGAAAGAAAGAAAGAAAGCTGGTGTCCAAACACAGTGGAGAGAAAAATTAGAAAGAAAGAAAGCACATGACAGTAAAAGAAAGAAAGAAGGAAAGATAAAAGAAAGAAAGATATAAAGAGGGAGTCGAAACTTTGTGAAAAGAGCAAATTCGAAGGAAATAGTGAAATCGAAGCAAAGAAGGAACGAAAGAACGATAGAAAGACAAAAAGAAAGAAAAAAATGAAAGAAAAAATGAAAGAAAAAGGGAGATCAAATATTGTGAAGGGAAGAATTAAAAAAAAAACAAAGCGAAAAAAGAAAGAAGAAAGAATAAAAGAAAGATATGTTCCAAATATTGTAGAGGACAAGAAAGAAAGAAAGAAAGAAAGAAAGAAAGAAAGAAAGAAAGGAAGAAAGAAAGAAAGATGGATATGAAATAATGTGAAGAGAAAAAATAAGAAAAAGAGAAAATGAAGCAAATAAAGAAAGAAAGAATGCCATTCAATTACTGATAAATAAAAATCATTTTACAAAACCAAAAAATATCTCAGCTGCCAAATTATTATGACCTAAAAGAAATCGGAAATATTATAGTCCATAAATTCTGATAATCCGAGGAAGGTTGGAAAACACACTGGCTCAATAATAATGATCGCATGCAAATAAAAAAAAGAAACATAGTAGTTCAAATAATATAAGAAATATCGAAAAAAAAAAAATTAAAAACAGAAAGCCGGAGAATTAATCTCAATACAGCGATCAAAACAACAAAAAAGATGATATTAAACAATTTGGAGAACAATAATACTGCATCTAGTAACGACTAAAGAAGGTGGGGGAGCTCATCAACCGTGACATACTGATCGGAAAAATAATGATACACACTTGGGCGATCATGTTTCTTTCGATTAATGATTGACTATGCAGGAGATATTCCCGCAGGAGGCTACCGTTTATTTCTGAGGTAGATATGATCACCGCAGTTAAGCAACGTCGAGCCTGGTCAGTAATAAGATGGGTAACCACTTGGAAATACCAGGTGCTGTAAACTTACGTGTGCAATTGGCGTAATGAATAATGGCTCGGATTTGTTAATCGGAGTGCCGAGTTCCAATTCCAGTTGGGCCCTTTATATTCATTTACGCGTAAAGGTATGAATCCACCTTATCTCCCACCAGCTGTGGGCTAATTAGTAAGACCTGCGTCACTAAATCCTTTTCATCTAAAAAAAACAATACAAAAGAAACACAAGGCACTGTGGATAACGGCGTTAGTTAGATCCAGTGACAGGACCCAAAGAGTGCGAGTTCAATACCCGGTTAAGGTGGAGTAGAACTTTGAGAGGGGAATTAACAGGGGATAACTGACATCCACTAGACATGGCACGTAGAACTAGAAGAGTCTACCCCAGTGAGCGAAATAAAGGGTTCAGTTCGACATTCCAGCCACCTGAAGAAGGCCGAAACGTTGGGATAAATAATGTAAATAGTGTAAAAAAAATCAAACAAACAAAGCATTCTAATATTCTAAAAATATTTTCTACTTTGAAATAACCTGCACTCAAGGTAGAGGTATTAGTCACAGATTATCTTTATATGTGAAGAAGATAACAGTTAATCTTGGACTTGTACAGGTTAAGACTGTAATAATAATAATAAAATACACATCTTCATTTGTCTCTTAATTTGAGTCAACAACTATAAATCAACATTATTTATATTATTCGCACTATTGTCCTCATCTTTGTCGCCATATTTATTACAACGTTTCGGTCGTTGTACGCTCCGGCCTTCTTTCAGGTTCAGTTGGAAGGTCGAACTGAACCGAATTTCGCTCACTGGGGTGGACTGTTCTAGTTCCACGTGCCATGTTTGATGGATGTCAGTTATCAGTTATCTCCTGTTAATTTCCCTTTGAATGTTCTCCACTGCCTTAAGCGGGTATTGAACTCACACTCTTTGGGTCCTGACATCTGTGTATGAATTTCTGGATATTATAAACCTATACACAGATGTCCTCAAGGACACATGGCACAGTGGATAAAGGCGTTGGTTAGATCCAGTGACAGGACCCAAAGAGCTTGAGTTCAATACCCAGTTAAGGCAGTGGAGAACTTTCAGAGGAAAAATTAACAGGAGATAACTGACATTCATTAAACATGGCACGTGGAACTCGAACAGTCTACACCAGTGAGCGAAATAAAGGGTTCAGTTCGACATCCCAACCACCTGAAGAAGGCCGGAGCGTACAGCGACCGAAACCTTGTAATAAATATGACGATAAAGATGAGGACACTAGTCCGAATAATGTAAATAGTGTACTTAATACCTCATCTCAGAAATATAGATAGATACTGAAGGACTGAAACGTTGTAATAAATATGGCGATAAAGATGAGGACAATAGTCCCAATAATGTAAATAATGTTGATTTATAGTTGTTGACTCAAAAAAAGAGACAAATGAAGTTATGTATTTTATTATTACTTTATTTCCTTTGATTTCGGGTGTATACTCACCATTTTCCGGGTCCCAACCAGAAATCTAAGGTCAGAAATGGCATAATGACATTTTCCACTGAGCAAAAAAATAAAAAATAAAAAAAATAAAAACGAAGCTCACACATATTTTACATAGATAAAGTCATTCGTGAAATATGTGCTTTACTTGCATGTAAAACCTTCGTATTTCTTTAAGGCATGGTCTACAAGGGATCCCTTCAGTGAGTCTATCAGAAGATTTTCCAATCAACCCGAAGGCTCCAACTACAAATGAAATTACTGATGTCCTTAAGTGCCACATTTTTGAGATTTACATTTCAAGGTCCTTGTAATTTGATAAGTTTTTGAAAAAAAGTTACAACGATTCCAAGAGTGCATACATTATTTTGGGACACCCTATATATATATATATATATATATACACACACACACACACACACACACACACACACACACACACACACACACACACACATATATATATATATATATATATATATATATATATATATTATTTATTTGAAAATTTTAAAATAAAAATTTATAATATCACTACAAAAATAGCCATTTGTTTCTTACCTCCGGTGTCTTATCAAGTGATGATGTTGAATATAAAATAAATTGTTTTAAAGTTTCTAGCTTTTGTGACAACGTTTTCCCCTTGCGAAGGATCGTTAATTAATTTGAAACTTTTAAAACCATTTGTTTTATATTTAACATCATCACTTGATAAAAACACCGCAGGTGTTGAAACAAAATGGCTATTTTTGTAGTGATTTTATAACATATTTATGTCATCATTTTTAAAATAAATAATTATATCTGCTCTACTCTGTATTGAGCACTCTTTTAAGAATAGTAATTGCTGGTTATTGGAATTTATTCCATATACACCAATCATATACTTATATATATATATATATATATATATATATATATATATATATATATATATATATATATATATATATATACAATCTTGACACAGAAACAGACAGAATGATAATTGTGTAAATACGTGAGCTCGATCACATGAATGTGTAACTGCGTCTAATCTAAGATTATGTATATGGATGTGTATGTATGAACTAAAATGCAAACAACTGTATGTGTGTGTTTCTATATATATGTGTGTGTAATCCCGAACAAACACAGGAAAAAAAATTCACCCTCCGCCTCACACAATTAATCAAACACAAAAAAGGATAAATAGATCCACTTTTGAAAAAATAAACCACTTTAGGTGATAATGGCGGATTCGTGAAACCCGTGGTTTCAAACAACTATCCATGTAACAGCATATATATATATGCAACTGTAACTTAATTTTAGGGTGTTTTTATTAAATACTTTACTAAGTCTACTGTTGGTAGGAAAGTGTTTTTCAATTAAAGCTAGGAATTCATGTCCTAGCTTAATACTAACCATTTGGTTGAACGGAGGGGTATACCAAATGATTTTTCTTTTTCTGTTTTTTCTTCTGGTTAGTACAATTGTTTCTATAATTGATGTTAACATTTTTGTATCCACTACATTTTAGGGATGCGTTATAAAAATTACTGTGTTGTTGGAATATGGCTTTATTAGCGGAGTTAATGCTGATTCTATTCTCTATTGATGAGGGTATATGCTTAATTATGGATGGAGGGTGATTTGACTTAGGGTTTATATACAAGAGGTTAGTTGCACTGACAATCTAGACAGTATAATAAAAACACAATAATAAAATCCTGAACAAACCCCAATGGTTGAATAGTATTAATAAAAACCCTACACTTAAATTGGACAAAAACAGTGAAAAATTATGTGATTGTAGAAACCCAGAAGACTGCCCATTGGAAAATAAATGCCGCGTAAAATCTATTGTATACCAATGTACTATCTCATCCATTGAGAGTCCTAATACTAATATAATATACATTGGGTCTACGAAGAATTAATTTAAAACCAGCTGGAGGCAGCATAAGAGCTCCTTCAACAATATTAATAAAAGAAATCAGACATCTCTGTCTAAATATTTTTGGCACTTGAAGGAAATGAATAAAACACCAAAAGTAAAATGGAAAATTATAAACAAAACTAGAACTTGTAAAACTTGGGATGACCTATGCCCTTTATGCCTACATGAAAAACTACACATTATCAAGTTTCTAAATAATGAAAATTTATTAAACAATA
>CAHIKZ030000281.1:270000-280000 GCA_903632075.3 Acanthosepion pharaonis | reverse complement strand
GCACAAGGCCGAAACTGTGGGGCACCCAGTGAGAATCTAACTCACTGTAAAGTAGTAATTCATCTAGCAAGACAGGTTTACTACCCATTATACCACTTTGAATTGCTCAATACTAAAGAAGTCTCAAGTGTATTATGAGAAGAGTTTTAGTTGACGGACTGTACACATGTCGATATCCGATCAATATTGGCTGGGTCACAGTGGAGAGCGGTTATGATTTTAAGAGACCCGAAACATGATCCACAGCTAAAACCATCACACAGGCATCAAGCAGATGTATTTCACGGAATACACATATATATGTATCTTCAATAAAATATTCAATAAAAATACAGTCAAATTAAGCTACAGCTGCACAAGTAATTTAGATAGAATAATAAAAAGACAAAATAACAGAAACACAACGTGCAGCAAAATAATACTAGTAATTTCTGCAAGTGTAGAGATTAGATGCCCGCTAAATGGAGCTTGCAGAATGGAATCTATTATATATAAAGCAGGAGTAACAAATTAAAATGGTCAAATTAAAACATATATAGGCTACATGAAAAGCTCTTTCAAGCGCATATGGTACAATCACATATCGGCTTTTAAGCTACCTGACCTTAGATACTCCACCAAATTTCCAGCCACACGCGGAATTTAAAAGAAAAAATAATAGGGACCCGCTTCTAAGGTGGGCAATTTTAAAAAAGGTAAAAACATATAACAATTATACCCGCATTTGCAAACCATACCAATATAAGAATTTAGTAATTATGATTTTCCTGGACCCCAAAAAACTTTTAAACCAAAAATCAGAAATTTTAAGGCCTTGCCCTCATATAAAACATTTTTTATTAAGTGAATATGAAGCCGGTTTAAAAAAAAAAAATCTAAAATAAAAAAAATAAAATATTGCTACAATTTAGACACGCCTTCCTCCATGTCTGATTTGCCTCTCCATTCTTTTCTTCACCTCATTTTACACTTTCCTTCCTATTATACCGAATTTTCTGTCTTTCAATCATCATACGCCGGTTATTTTTTGAACGAATGTAGCGTTCTTTGTGGGTTTTTGTTTAAATAAAGCGTTAAAGTGGGCATTTTGAAATTAACCCCCGACGAGACCGCCATGTCGAAACCGTATCGCGTATTTTAATTGACCTCATGATTTTTAAGCTATATATATATATATATATATATATATATATATATGCGTGTGCATGTGCGTCTGTGTATGTGTATGTGTGTGTGCGTGTGTGCAAGAAAATCTATACTTAGTCTTCAGACGACGCGTTTCGTCATCTTAAATGGTTACCATGGTAAATGTGACATGTTCATTTTGCAAGAAGTATATGTTTGACTCAATTTTTTTAAAATTTAAGAACGCTCATAAATATTCATCAAGTTAACGCCTATTCTTTTCAGTTAACCTGATGAATATTTATGAGCGTTGTTAAATTTTAAAAATTTGAGTAACTGTCAAATATATACTTGTTGCAAGATAAAACCATCACATTTCCCTTGATAAAGTCTGTCAGGTGACGAAACCCGTCGGCTAAAAACTAACTATAGTTTTTCTATTGTCCTTTCTTTCATATATATATTTTTTTAACATACAACGTGTGTTAGCACGTGCGATACCCTGTCTTCATCAGCCGCCGACCAGGGGTGATCTCATGGTTTCGGTGGCTATGGCGGGACCGCCACACCTAGCGCCACCAGAAGCGTTTGCCACCAGGCAGGGTATGAAGATAAGCTAACTAATTGTTCCTTTAAGTAAAATCTATCTGCAATGAAAGTTCCTTGAACGCGTTTGCTGTTATTGACGCGCTCGTAAAAGTCGTTATAGACGACCACGCAAATATCTCACTTGCGCATATTAGGTCGTGATGTTGCGCGCATTCTATTTGCTTGTTTTGATCTCGACCAAATCCAACTTGACGCGTGTTAAACAGTTTTTTGAAGGCGATGCGAAACGCTTTTCAACCAACGGCCAGTGATGCCTATTTTTAAAAGGAAGGAAATGACCGAATGTCCCAGAAACCCACGACACCCAATCTCAATAGGCATCACGTGACACGTCCAACCATTTGCCATACATTCGGCACGCAGTGACTCGTACCGGTTTTTCTTTAGTTCGTGCCTCCACCCTGTTCTCTTCCCAAGGGACTGTTAGTTCTATTCGGAAGACAGTCTTTTTAGAGTCGGACTACAACACAATGTCGGGACGCTTGTCTGTCTGTGCGATGTCCATTGGAAATTTTAAGGATATCATTAGATCCACTAAAACCTTCCAATCACTGGCACCACTCAGCAGCTTTATATTGGGGGTTGTTTGTTTTTTCTTTGCAGGGCATTCCCCTTCCTTATGGAATTCAATCTTAGTTTCCTTGGTTGCCACAAGCTGTTGATTTGCTGTCTCACATTGTGTTCTTATTAGATCCCTTATCACCTCTAATACCTTGTTGTGTCACCACGTGTACATATGGAGCGATTGTGGACCAGCAGAAAGCAAATGACGCAAGGTACCTCGGTCTTTTTGACACGAAAAACAGAGATCTGTATCTGTGTATCCCCACATTTTCAGGTTTGTTTCATTTGGGAGAAGATCGTATGTAGATCGAAGAAGGAAAGATATCGCCAATGGTTCCATCGCATTTAATGAATTCCACGAAATTTTAATGGGTTCGATATCATTCCATGTTGTCCACTTACACTGTTTCGCTTGAGTAATAGGAGTAGCTATTCTATGCTCCTCTTCGAACATTTTGATTTCTTCAACTACCATACGCCTTTTTCCCTTTGCTTTCTCCTTGGAGAAGTATTTGTGTGTCGTGTTACCCAATACAACCCGATTATTCTGAATCACGCCCATGATATCTCTGACTCGCAGCCTGGTTTCTGCTTCTTGTGTGGCCTCTGCAGCTGACCACTTTGTACCAGATTTAATCTCTGGACGCGCCTTCCGTATGCAATCATCAGCTGAGTCTCTCATCATCATATGAAGGCGTACCTTCCCAACCTTGAATTCCTCCACCAATGAATGTATAGGGAGCTGCAGATGTCCGGAGTTGGTATATAGGCCCACTTTCGAAAAACAAGGTGGAACTCCAAGCCACTTCCGCAAGTACTTATTGATCACTTGCTCAATGCGCTCAATACGAGATAATACATTTGCAGAGGCCACAAAAGGCGGGGTAATAGACCATGTTGATAGCACCAGGCCTTCATTTTGCCAGGCAGATAGGTTCTATCGATCGAAATTAGACCCTTTAGAGTTGATTTATGAACCTCCGTACCCCGATGTCGATCAGTCAGTGGAATTGTATACAGCCGTCCGAGGCTCTTTACTGGCATTTCCTTAACTGTTGGTATCGTGTCATCACCAATTTTAAAGTGAATCTCCTTAACTAATGACAGGCTTCGACTTTTCTTGAGCTTTACCTTCATTCTGGCCCATATGAAAAGATCGTAGTTCTTTTCTAACAGCAATTTTAGAAGAGACGAGAATTGTGATATCATCCATAAAAGCCCTAGAAGGGGGAAGGACTGGCTGTTCTTCAGTCATCACTCCTTTGGCTATGGTTAATGCGCCTCGTAAAATCAGTTCCATGGTCAAAACGAAAAGAAGCGGGGAAATCACACAGCCCATCATGATGACGATCTCAAGTGGTTGCCACTTGGTAGTATAATTTTTAACGGTGAATTTCATGAAAGCTGAGTCGAAATACTTCATTATGATTTCCCTAATCTTGCCAGGGAAATTGAAAAAGTCCAGAGCCATTCCTATTAATTGATGTGGGACTGACCCATATGCGTTGGCAAGATCAAGCCATACTACATGGAGTTCTGTTTTATTTCTTTTGGCTGATAGTATGGAGTTCCATATCATTTGTGCATGCTCCAGACAACCAGTGAAGCCAGGTATCCCAGCCTTCTGGACAGATGTGTTGATGTAATAATTTCCTATAAGAAAATCTCTCATGCGACGAGCGAGGACTCCAAAAAATATTTTTCCTTCTACATTAAGGAGGGATATGGGGCGAAAATTGGAAATGCCTTTAGAATCCATCTCTTTAGGTATCCAAATCCCATCAGCCAAACACCATTCTTGTGGTACAATATTCTGCTTCCAAACCCGCTGAAGGAGGACAGTAAGTTTCCTAAGAACGCATGGGCATTTTTTATATAGTTTATATGATATCCCATTCATTCCAGGGCCACTACCAGCGCGTGCCTTTCGGACATAATCTCGGACTTGACTTAATTTTATCCCACTATGATCAAACATAACTGTCGGATCTTGAGGTATTGGTAAATCTTTTATAAGAGGGATTGGTATATCACGCATATTATCTGAATACGTCTTCTTCAAGTGATTCTCCAACTCCTCCTTATTTATTTATTTAGTTTATGAAAAATTAGGTAATCCGTATGGGTAAACCTAAGGAGGATAAAATCCAGAGAGCTCAATGTAAATCCAGAGCAAATAATTTAAATAAATTATATATATATATATATATATATATATATATATATATATATAGTTTTTATATACAAAAACCCATTCATAAAGAAATAAAATAAAAAAAAATAAATAAACCTCCATAGACACGTAAACCAGATGGGCGAAAACATCTTCCGTTTTAAATTCAGACAACCCCACCTTACCCTGACTTGACATCTATGAAAGTAACTCTATACTGATACTTATTATTAACACCCAATACACCCCTACCTATGTTAAACAATCAGCCCTGGCTGTTACCATGGAAATTTTGATTTCAATTATGAATATACTATTAAAACACGCAAATTTAAGAAATAAGTTATTCCAAAAAAAACTTCGCTTGAAGATGGAACAGAACTTACTTTAATTCAATTTGATTCAAATAATTATATTGAAGTTTTCGGCTCTTGTTTTGAAACATGAGACCTCTTATGTAGCGTGTTGGAATCATATTTTTAAATAAATAATTATATTTATGCTCTACTTTTGTATCGAGCACTATTTTTTTAAAATAATAACAAAAATACTAAAGAACTTTGGATTATTTACCTAACCAGTTCTTTCCTATCTGTTGGTATATAATCCAAGTGGATCCTAGTAATATAAGATATTAAAACTGATCCACAAAAAGAGCTCAAAGTATTTATTATTACAGAGCAAATAATTAATAAACAATAAAATCTAAAATCACCTCATATGAGGAATAAACTTTTTTCGAGCGACGAAAATATTCGTCAGTCTTATTCAACCCTAGTATAGGCTGAGTGCGTGTCGGAATTAGAAATTTAACCGTGAAAACTGAAAAAAAAAACGACGAAAATCTAATACAGTATTTTTTCATTTCAATGTTTCAATCAAACGAATGGCATGAGTGGGGTCAGATATTTGTCGTAAAGGTAAGTGGCTTTATGAAATTAAACCTTAATAACCTTATGACATTAAATAGGTCTTATATGAAGAATGAAGTTTTAATTTAAAACTAAGAGAGGAACGAAAAAGATGTTTAAAAAACTTTAAAAATATGTAAATTTATATTTAAAACTGCAAAATACAGTATTTATTCATTTCAATGTTTCAGTCAGACGAATGGGATGTAAAATTACCTTGCGGTGGTTCTGACAGCGCCAAAATTGGAAAAACACAATTGTTTTTGCACGAAATCAATTTGGAAACACGATTAAGAGGCATTGCTGTCGCGGGAATGAAAGGGGGACAACTCATATCGAGTTATACTTATAAAACCCAGGTTGTCTGTGTTCGTTTATATATGGGATCGGATTTCCTACATTTTTCAACCGATTTCAACAAAACTTCACTTTTTTTTGGCAGGTAGTTTTTTTCTATTGTCTTGCACACTTTTTTTTTCTTTTTACATTCAGAATGCTTTAAAAATTCCATTTACAAGACAATTGTTTATAATAAAATTCTATTCAATCGGTAGACTCATAGCGATTGAAAACAATGTTTTTGTTTGAGTTTGGGTTTGACCAATTCGTAAAAAAAAAAGCAAAACAAAACAAAAAACTAATTAAGACATGCGTGTCCGTCAACCTTAAACAATAATCTTTGTCAATTTTATTTTTCAGTCTTTATGATGGTCGATACTTGATCTATCTCTTACTGTTACATCCCTGGGCAACGTCGGGCTCTACTACTAGTTTAATATATGAATGCATTTGATGTGATTTTACTGTAGGAATGCATAATAAATTACTTTTGTATAGGAATGTTTTGGAGGATTTTGTGGAAATACATTAGAAATCATTTACCTGTCGTGATTCACTGGAAATCACTTAATTGTTAGAATTCAATAAAAACAAAATTTACTAAGAAATTGAATTAGAAGTGATTTTTCTACAGCAATGTATTAAAATGTCTATATGAGTTTATATAAAAAGATTTATTCTTAAGGAAATTCAGTAAATTTTTTCTATTATAGGATTTATTACATAGTAATCCATGTAGGTATATAATGGAATCTTTTTTATTACAATATGTCCTTAAAAACGAACCCTTTTAAATGTATATATTTATACAATATATGCAATTATATTAAAACAAAGAGTGGACGAGCTGGGATAAAACGAAAATCACCACACGCTTTAAAATGCTGAATTGAAAAATATAACAGAAATAAACAACAACAGTGAGCTGGTAACTGCTCCTCGCTCTTCAGAGCTCATTTGAAGACAAAACTTGCAAATATGTGTGCAACAGCTAAAACAGGGACGAGTAAAAATAATACAACCAGAGAATAAATCTCAGAGACATTATATTAACATCCAACTACCATCTATGCTATTTACAGAGGGAAGGCTGCTGAGACTTAATATATATGTCCTCAAGCAGATTCGAATCGTAATTCAAATGTGTTCTGCCGATTACTGTAAACAGCCTCCAGTAAAAGACGATGCACGAATATAGTGATTTCCTAAGCATATATTATGTGTGGCAAAAGGCTGAAAATTGGGAGCACCAAGTGATGAACGAAGCTTGCTAACTATTACAACACGTCGAAGTGTCTTTATATGTTTATTAATTGTTCCACAATGTTTACCCTGTACAATGTAAAGAGTTACAGAGTAAGAGGCACAAATCCAAACAATGTGATAATGCGACCAAGACGGAAGGGGGCCACCGGAAGTGAAAGGAAAAGACTTTAGACGGAAGCGGAAACCCAGTCGGGAAAGGAGTGACACCTATATACCTATCTGCCTATCTACTCCTGATGCTACCCTCACCAATACAAATTACTGAGAAACTTGGGTTTCATAAATTATAATATTTTAGCGCAAATGTTCCATTCCTGTTATCAGGTAGTTTTGACGATTCGACGTGGTGTAATTATTAGCAAGCTTGTCTTGCTCGATTAGTTATGACTAAATAGTTAGTTCGATTCTCATAAAATTCTGGCCTTTTACCATATATAAACTACGCTTAGAAAATCATTTTTCGACTCTCACTGGACATTCTAAACATTCAGCCTTTTACTATATATAAGCTACGTTTAAAAAACATTTTTTCGATCCTCATTATATGATCCACATAGTTGGCCTTGTGCCACATCTGTTGCGCTAAGAAGACATTTTTTCAACCACACTCAGTGCTCTATATTGTCGGCCTTGTGCCGTATCCGCTACGCTTAGAATATCGATTTTAGATCCTCACTGGTGCTTTATACTGTCGGCTTTGTATACGATAATACAAATTTCTAAGATACGCTTATAAAATCATTTCTGGTCTATTCATCGTGAAGTAATGATGAACAAGTCAGTCTCGCTCGATCAATTACAACTGATTCCGATTCTCAATGGGTGCTCCGTAGTTTCGGCCTTGTGCCACATCTAAGCTACGCTTAGAATATCACCACACTATCACGAGGATATCCGTTTGTTAATTAAAACCTTAGAAATAAATTCTCTTTCAGAATTTAATTTGGTTTTAGAACAAATAATTACGGTTCAATGAAACGAAGAAAGTGCCCGAAAGATTTTACAATACAGAAAAGTCAAGAAAAATTAAGAGAAAAAAAAAAAACGAACTGAATCTAACCTATGCAAATAAAAAGCTAAAACCACATTATCACGGGCATTTTTTTTTTTTTTAATGATGAAGGGAATCGATGAAGAACATCAGATTGCTCATCGATATCAAATAAACAAAAAGATTCAGTCACATACCGATGACGTTATATAGGAATAAAGTGTCGCTGCCGAAACTTGAGTTTGAACATAGATCGCAGGTGAGCAAATACGGGCGACCCCATTATTGAAATAAGTAGACCAAGTGACCATGTAGGAAACGCATGTTTGTAGGAAACGCATGTTTACTCTATTACTTTTCGATTTCTATTTCTATTCTATCCTTCTATTACTATTCGGATCTCTATCTCTAGCCCTGATTCATTTCGATTCTATCCTCTATTACTATTCGGATCTCTATTTCGTCCTCTATTACTATTCGGATCTATTATCTCTATTTCTTTCCTCGTTCGATCTCTATTTCTATTCTATCCTCTATTATTTCTATTCGGATTTCTATTTCTATTCTATCCTATTCGGATCTCTCTATCCTATTCTATTTCTACCTATTCTATTCGGATTCTTTCTATTTCCTCTATTACTATTCTATCCTCTATTACAGATATTCGGATCTCTATTTCTACTCTATCCTCTATTACTATTCGGATCTCTATCCTTTACTATTCGGATCTCTATTTCTATTCCTCTCTATTAAAATTCGATCTCTATATTTATTCGATCTCTATTACTATTCAATATTTCTATTCTTTCTCTTTTTATTCTTTCCTCTTTTACTCATCGGATCTCTATTTCTATTACTATCCTCTTCTATTACTGTTCGGATCTCTATTTCTCTATCCTCACTGTTCGATCTCTATTTCTATTCTATCCCTATCCTCTCCTCTATTACTTTTCTATTTCTATTCTATCCCTATTACTATTCGATCTCTATTTTCTATCATCCTCTATTACTATTCAGATCATACTATCCTCTATTACTATTCGGATCTCTATTTCTATTTTATTTCTATTTCTATTCTATCCTCATTACTATTCGGATTTATATTGTTATTACTATTCGGATCTCTACTATATATATATATATATATATATATATATATATATATATATATATATATATTCGTTAATCCTCTAAATGGACAAGGTCCGACAATTTCACTTTATTATTCGGATCTCTATCTCTACTCTATCCTCTATTACTATTTTCTATATTTAATCTATTATTCGGATTTCTTTTATTTTTTACTATCGGATATTCTATCCTCTATTAATATTCAGATTCTATTTCTGCCCTATCCCTTATTTTTTCTGATTTTTATATTCTATTATATTCTTCGGACTATATATATATATATATATATATATATATATATATATATATATGTATATAAATAAAAGAAAGAACAGTAAGATATAAAATCCGGTGTTCTTATAGATATTTTATTTTTACAAAATAGTGCTCAATGTAAATTTACAGAGCATTAAATTATAAATTAATTGATTTAAAATATAGAAAACATTTCCAACCATGTTTCAAAAATAGAAGCTAAAACCCCTAATTTTATTTTTGCAAATAAATTAAAATAAATTAAATAAATAAATAGAAAATATTCGTTCTTTGAAAATTTCGAATATTTTCTATGAAAATTTCGAATATTTTCTATGAAAATTTCTCGGACATTCAGGCCGGTAAATGTTATTTAATACTGTTTATCATAAACAGAGCATTTGCTTAAATACTTGTATCTATAAAATAACAACGTTAAACATAAAAATGTCTTTAATATATATATATATATATATATATATATATATATATATATATATATATATATAAGTGAGCATTGAAGTCAACACTCAGAGGCGACAGACTGTTTCTTGATATACGCAATCGTCAGGCCGCGTGTGTTTAATTTTTTCTCGACTATTTATATATATGTGTCAGTGGTGGGTAATTTATTCC